>JACJUY010000606.1:191720-212513 GCA_014220935.1 Platorchestia sp. MABIK | reverse complement strand
TCCTTTCATTCCCCACATCCCTCCTTTCATTCCCCACATCCCTCCTTTCATTCCCCACATCCCTCCTTTCATTCCCCACATCCCTCCTTTCATTCCCCACATCCCTCCTTTCATTCCCCACATCCCTCCTTTCTTTTCTAATTTTCCTGCTCATCTCTTTACTTTTAAGTTATTCTCTCTCAAAGTTCATTTCTGTGTATAGGTTTTACATAGCGATAAGTTTGTAACCGAGTGTTTCTTTTGTTAAACGACACACATATTAGCATGTGTGTGTTAATCCAGGTGCGAGACAAACTCAATGTCATGCTTGTTACCTTTCTCAAGCCACAAACTTGATGGCGTACGTCTCACCTCTATAGAACAACTCGGTGTGATCTAAGCACACAGTCTGACATAAGGCACGCTAGCGGCGGTGTGCCTGTTTCGCGTGCAGCGGCGGTGTGCCTGTTTCGCGTGCAGCAGCGGTGCAGACACACGCAGACACACGCGGGCTCCCGCCGAGTCTATTGCGGACATGATGCGTCACGATGCAGTACGCCTCACCTCGTGTTGCCTGGCTCGGCGTGCACGGGTAATGGGACCATCCGCCTCACTGGTGGCTGTGCGTGGCTGCTTCTGTCCTCCTGTTATGGAGTGGTGGGCGTGCTGATGCGCGCTGTCCCTTTGGAGCATGTCTAGGTCCCTATAGGGGATCAGTAATGCACAAGGAACCCCTCAGGGGAATACCACTATTATATCTATGGGAATTAGCAGTTCCATGTAGGAAATGTGTGAGGGCCCGAGCTGAGAGTTTGGTAGGCCTTCTTTCTGTTGAAATAAAATGTTTTTTGTTATATTGAGGACCACCTTTGTACGGTTCACTGCTGTCCTAATGTTCAGCACCTACTACTTTCTTCTTCAACTTTGATCTTGTTTCATAATCTACTTTCTCAACTTACTGTTTCTATGCCTTTACTGCATAGATTCTGCGTTCCCTTCAACTCCATACTAAATGGTGCCTTCCTCCTTTATATCTTTGGATCGCCTTTGTGGCGGATAGGGAGGCTTAAACTAACTAATAATCAAATCTTGTTTCATTAATTTCTTTTTCAACGTACTGTTTCTATGCACCTTGTGCATAGATTCCATGTTCTCTCATCTCCATGCTAAAGGTTGCTTTCCTCTTTCCTCTCTTTGGAACGCCTTTGTTGCAGTTAGGTAGGCCTAAACTAACCACTAATCTAATAATCTGCGTAGAAGATGTTACTTTGCCCATAAGTGAAACATTTATTATAGACCCTTGTCTGAACAACATTCGACTCACGATGGACTGCACATCAGCTGTTCAATGAGACCGATTATATGATCATGTATCACTGCTGCATCGTTTTAGCGTAACGGGGTCAGAGCACTTCACTTGTTGGTGTGACGCAGCCCTGAATATCATCAGAATTACTCATTAGTTAAACTTGAACAAGTGTCAGAGAATCCTCGTTTCATTAATCAGTGGAGCTTTAATTTATTTTACCTGTGTGTTTATATCGGGAAGGTTTACTGCCGCAGGTCCATTATCGAGACACTATTCAGTCACAGCCTCAATTACGATTCAAGGTCGTGACCAACAAGTTAAAATGTTCTTACAAATACTTTCATGTTTCAATTCTGGTCATTTTACGAGCGTATTGTTTGTGAATAATGTTACCTACCACGAATCCATGCACCCAGCAATGCCACCACCGCCTACTGCACTCATCACCAGGTCGAGCGTGAGTATCTGGCATCGCGGTGACCGGCGTGTTTGGGGGCCTCGAGATAGGGGGAACGGGCGCTGATAGAAGCTGAGCTGTAAAATAGGGGGGTGATAAGCAGCACTTGGCTAGCCTGCCCCGTGCAGGTCAGTTGCGGTGCGCGCGCCTTCTCTGGCTGGTGTGGGCCGTACAGTGTTGCCTTCCTCTCACGCCGGTGCTGCAGCGTACCGACAATTTTGCTCTTAGCAGTGACATCGTTTGGCCACTTTGTGCTCGTCTCGCGCCCAGTGGCTCGAGAAGACGTGACTGTGTCTTGACGTGGGCGAAAGTTTTGGATCAGTTCTGTCGAGTTCTTGAAACGTTCTCACCTTGAGTCTCTTGAAAGCTGGTAATTTCAGCGTTTTGTGTGGAATTGATTTTGAAATGTTGAAAACTTAATTAGTATTCTATAAATGGCCCTACATATGCATTATTTAAAACTCCGTACGGGGATTCAACTATTGTATCTATGGAAAGAAGCTTTCCCAGGGGGAATAAGTGAGGTCCCGAGCTAAAGGTTAGGTACGTCTTTCTTTTGTTAAAAAACAGTTTTTTTTTGTTATGCTACAGGCCATTTTTTTCGGTTTACTCTTATGTTTTTCAGCACCTAACTTTTTTCTTCAACTTATATCTCGTTTCATGCACTTCTTTCTCAACTTACTGTTTCTATGCACTTTGTGCGTAGCTTCCGCGTTCCCTTAACTCCTAATTAAGGGGTGCCTTTCTTCTGTTATTTGAACGCCTTTGTTGCTGTTAGAGAAGCGTAAAGTAACATTTAACCTTATCTGTATTATTTGAAATTGGACACGTTAGTTACTGATAAAACGGATGAGTATAAAAACTTGTTTCATCTAGATCAGACGATTGAGTGATTAGTGTTAATTAATTATTTTTAATTTGACTTGAAAATGGCGTTGCGCGTCTGTCTGCTATTGAAGAGAAATATGGAAATAAGTTGTATTCTGGATATCGTGTAGCGAGATTGAAATGAAGAAAGAAAGTCAGTATCATATGTTCTGATGGCTGAAGTGGGGAAATGTGAGCGTCCTCAGGTGCTGTCCAGCAATAATGCGGGATTGACTTCGTTATTCAGGCAAAAAAGATTATGTTTTAAAAGTGAACGTGCGTGGCACGGACAGCTGTAGAGGATAATTCATGCTTCATTCAAACTGTTCTAGCGACTTGGTTAAACTTACGGGGAGCTTTTTCTTTAGATATTCAAAGATCGATTGCAATTAGTTAAATTACTTCAGTGGCTTCATTGTGCCTTCCTTGTTCGGTGATGAATACTTCCTGTCTCGTTCCCCGAATGAAGAGAAAAACGTCTCCTTTGTAATGAATGGTTAAAAAAATTGTTCATTGCGTGCGCTGTAATGAAAACTGTGCGTGGGAAACTGAGGCTCTGAGATTCGTTCCAGTATTCGCTTCTGTTGCAAAAGGAGCGCCCAGTGTTTGTGTTGTGTCAGCGATAGTCACCTGGACCTTCATTTCTAAAGGACGGAATGCAGAACTGTGCCTATTTAATATTTCGTTCAATCCAGTGCTTATTAAACATGTATTATAATAAGATGAATGTCTTTCAATCAATAGTGCATCGTTTGTATGAAAGTGTTGAAAGGGCCTGCAAATTTAACTCTGATCTAAACATGTACTTCTGAGCCAGAAATTGACTCTGCAAAATTGCGTGCTTGTGTTCGCAGTCACGTTAGCAATTTACTGTTGTTTATTACTGTTATCACTTAATTGCGACTGTTTGAAGGTTTATTTTGCTTATTTCGAGTGGCTTGTTGCCTTTTTATCCGAATAAATCATTGATCGGTAAAAATCATCGGTGGCACCTACCAAGTTTCAGCGGCAGTTTGGTTTCACTTGTAATTGCTTGATGTTTGTTTGGATTCATTGGTCATTTGCTACAAGTTTGATTAAATATACTTTGTTAGTAAAAAGTTCGTACAGTGTACTTTCCTCTGGTGCCCTAGTGTTGTAGTATTGTTTGATGGTCGTTTGGTTAACTTCCTAGCCAGCTAACCTGAGATATCTCGCTATAGATTTTCTGTAAGTTTTGGACTTGGCACGATATATCTCGTGTTCCAGTCAAGTGAAAAATTTAACTTAGTACTTAATAATTTGAGCCAGGCACCTACAATCAAGATTACAAATTTTTATGCAATTCAAATGAAGAAAAATAATATTTAAAGTAAAAGCAGACCTTACATAGCCCTAAGTAAAACGAATTTGTTCGGTGAGGAGTTGAACGGCGTACTGTTTTGTAGTTATGTTGCTTAATTTGTTGAAATTTGCAGGCTGTGAAGCCGGAGTTGACCAAGTCTTGTGGCATCAGCGGGTAGCTGCTCAGCTTAATTTGTTCTGTGCTGTTGGCTCAACTGCGTCAAGTTGCCTCAAATATGTCGAGTCTCGTATCTCTATGAACGATCACCAGCGTGCAAAGGATTGTATGAAAATAACAAAATTCATGCCTGCACGTTGAGTTGAAGTCATGTGTGCTTTGAGACTTTCTCCAGAAGGCATCTCCTTTATGGCGGACTTGAAGAAATCCCAATACCTGGATGGCTTCTTTCCCGGAAGCTCGCAATCATTCTAATGCAGCGTCATTCGTTCAAATTTGTACTTCTGACTGCATCTGAATGAAAGCGTAATGCTGTATCTATTTGATATACCGCTTGAGATTGGGATAGTTTTGCCTTAATTTTTATTCTTTTCCTTGACATTGAGCTGGAAAGTGTGAGTTACCATAAAGGCTAGAATATTCCTGCCTCACGAGGGATTCAAGGTCCTGCTTTGAAATACATCACCCCAGTTATATAAGCTATGAGCAGCAACGAGAGTAACGTGCTAGGCATAGAGACTATCTGTGTGCAGTGATTCGGTGCTGAAATGCTGACTCCTTGCGAATTCAGATCGAGTAGGAAAGGGAGACAAGGCTTCACAGAAACAGGAAACAATTTGTATGCAGTCCCCACTTCTTTCTCCAACTCTTTGGGATTCTTAACATACCACAAGTTGAACCTTGTGCTGTTGGACCAAGTGTTTTAGTGTACACTGCATGGCTTCAAATGAACTGAACCTGAAATTTCCGGAGCACTTGCTGATCGTCTTTGAAGCACCACGGCACGAAATCTGTACCATAAATGGTCTGTGTTTTGAAATGGTGACGTCAAAATCCTTTGATATATGGCAAGCTTTATCAGTTCTTTAACGTTAAAATTCGCGATGTAATTCTTAATATCTTCGGGATTGAATTATGCCAAAATCTTAACTGATACCAATAGTTCATTTCTGAGCGTCGTCGGTGCTCGATACCCATACGATGAAATAAGACTCGTGAAATGAAAGTTGCCGGCACTTGTTTTTGTTAATACTCCGTCGTCTGCGTACTCAGCGACATGTTATCGTGAGTGTAATGTGTCAAGTGACCTCATTTCTTCTTCCTTCCGATACTTTTCATTTTTAATGAGCTGATTCTCCTCAGGGAGGGAGACAATAGGTTTAGGCTCGTTAGATCCTATGCTTCGGGGACTGGCGCCCCCTGAGGGTAAACTATTGAATTACTTTAGCCTTAAATCGGCCTTCGGGACTCTGACCTTTCATGCTTACTTTATTTTTCATTTTCATACTTCCTCCTCCTCTATCTCTTGTTTGTATTTCTTCTTCTTCTTCCTTCTTAACTTGTTTTTGTTCGCTGGGTGCCTTGTACGTGATCACACCTTGTGCTGTTTCTCATTTTCTACTGTGCATGATTAATAATAATAACAATAACATTAACCATTTCTACTGTGCATACTAAAGGGTCATTCCTCTTTGCGCTCTCGAGTTCGCCTTAAATTGTGGCTGGTGGATTTTAAACTAATGCAATAATAATGCGCTAATTTTATTGCTCACGTCAAAGCTGAATATTTGGGGACGCACTAAAGAATATATTGTTGCAATAATATTGCCGTGAGTGGAAAAACATAAAATCGTTTTGCCTGCCGGTAATTTTTTTTAACCTGTTATTTCAACATCTATTGAACATGTGGAGTCCCGAACTTTTTATGGTAGTTGTAAATTAATCTGTATCTTTATTGTTCGCGTAAAGCACATGCTGAAGACTGTCTTTATCGGCTCTGATGTATGGGAGGTGTGGATTGTTAGAAAAATCATAATCAGTTCTCTGCCATGTGCTCGTACTTTGGTTACTGCCAGCGTTGAAATTCTGAACAATAAAGCGAGGGAATAATTTTGCTGTTTGTGTGAGACTCTCTTATTAAGACGACAATATAGACGAGGCTCTGATTGATCGCTTACTGAGCAGAAATATGTGTGCCGTGTTTTAAGAGTTCACTACAGGTGCGACTGTTGCGTGAACATGACACGTTCTTCATTCCCAGGTATACTCTTCACGACACCTGAGTCTTAACGCGTGGTTCGTCAGCGTCTTTGGCTTGTCTAGCGTCGTTTTTTCTCCTCGTAACAGCTGTGTTCCCAGTGTGAAATTAACTGTTGAATATCGGTGCATTTGTGATATCAAAATAAACACTGATCAAAGGAACCTTTATATTTTCGAGTGGTGCGACAAACACGCGTCAGTTTTATCTCTTCTGCACCTGACAACTATCTTCCACGACGATGTTATGCAGGTAAAGTTCTTAACATTTTATTTTATCATCTTGCAGTAAAGCATGTCATGTGGAATAGAGAAGCAGTCTCGGCGCGCTTTTCATGTACTCGTCTTCTTTGCCATTTGTAGTTCAAGTAATTAGGCTTGTGGTTATTCACTCCAAACCAATAATGCGAAGGTGTGAAATGAATGAAACACATTCATTGCGGCACGACCCCCCGGTGGGTCGTGCGTCAGTTTTTCCAGCTGCAAAACGACCCATCGATGGGTCGATTGGAATTTTTTTAACAATCTTTTTAAATTAATGGTATTGATTTACCCAGTTAATGTTTGCTATGTATAAAAAATTTAACAACTTTTGACTGCACATTTGAGTTGAGTATTGAATTTCAGTTTAACCCATCATAGTCAATATATTAAATAGTAATTTTATCGATTTGAAATTTGGTTCATAACCCAAACGTCACACGGTGGCGTTCGCTAAGTGTTAGGAAGAGGAAGTGATAAGTTCTCAAATGCGTTATTTATTTCAATAGGTAGAACCTACTGAAATCCTATGTTTTAATATTTGATGTTTTTATGTATGTTGTGCTCGGTCTTCATGGCTTGGAGATACGAGATAATTACTTGTTTTCTGACAGTTTGTGCTAAAATCCAGCGTGTAGGTGTGTCATGTTCATGTGGAGTCTTTCTACCGAGTTTCTGGCTATGATTATAACAGCATGGACCATCGTCAACTTTGGTATGTAGGCAAATTTTGTAACTCCAGACCCGCGCTCTGTGTAACTCCACGTGCTGCTTCTGATTGTGTTATGGTTTGCGTTATCGCTAACTTTCATTTCTAATTTATTGCTTTGTTATTCATGTGCCGGAAAATGTCGATGGTGCGTTAGAATTATTGATGCTCGCCTTTTCCTTTAACCGGACCGATGATTCGAGAACTGGGGAGCTGGAATTTCTTGATCTTGTTTGTATTAACGCGAGTTTATTGCTGTGTGGGCTGCACCGCAGGACGTGCGAGCGCCGAGTTACATAACGCGCCACGTGAGGCTTAATTAAGTGGAGTGATTCATGTGTGAGAGGCGAGCTCAGTATCGGGTCTTATCTGTGTGCCGCGTATGTGCTGAATCATACTGCTTTTAACCTGCACTGCTCGCTCGTCTGCTCGATTTAACCAATTTTTCATGTTGTTCTAGACCTCTCTACTCTGGGGGTAACCGTTGGTCTGTAGCTTGAAGTAATAACTTAGTCAATAATTTGAATAGACCTGCTTTTCGGAGTACTGACAACCCTGTAAAATACCTTCAATTAAGCCTTCTTGTGTTTCACTTCTCTGTCTTATAAGACAACGGGTTCTCCAATTTTAATTCATCCTAGTATCAAAGGCTTCGAGTGACGCGTCTAGATTATTTAAAGCTGCGATAGGTAAACTTCTGGGATGTCAACATTATCGCGCCAGGTGAGACTTATTTGCCCATGTGTTTCAGCGAGAGGTGTTTGCATTAGGGCTATTTCCGAGCAAATGCCTGCAAGTCTTAACTAGAAGTGGGGCTAAATATTTCCTGTGACCCTTCATACATAGCCTTTGTTGTGGAGTACCGAATTGTTTTCACTGGCTTAGAGATTATACTGAGTATTTTGGTCATATAACCATGCAGATGCATCTCTGTTTTTAATATTTTCTTATTGGTCATTTTCAGTACCGTCCTGGTATAAGAAAATGTTCCTGAATACTGGGAAAGAAGTTATTATTAGAATTATATCGCACTTTGTCTCGACAGATTGATCTATGATTCCTCTTGGCATTCCTTCGAAGTGAAGAAACCTACACACAAACGAGTTGGTTTACCTACGATGTCTTCAAGCGAAGACGGCTATTAAAGGCGCTGTTTCAAGAATTTGTTTATTGTTACCTCCGCTAGTGGGCCTCCAACTCCAAAAATGACGGCTTTTTGTGCTAGGGCTAAGATTCATTTGCGGACTCTGTTTTTATATCAACACTTTAAAAGCCTTTGGTTTTTTTAAACTAATGGAATAAATTGAACTTCAATGTCCCGAGCTGAGCATTAGGTAGGCCTTATTTTTTTTTTCAAATAAAACGTTTTTTTTTTCTTTTTTAAGGAGCATCTTTTTTCGTTTCTCTCCTGTTCTTTTTTTGAGCACTTATTACTTTCTTCTTCGACTTTTATTTTAATCCATGAACTTCTTTCTCAATTTGCTCTTTCTATGCACCTTGTGCATGGATTCTGCGTTCTCTTAGCTCGGTATGAAGTGACGCTTCTATCCATCTCCTAGGACTGTGTTATTGTTGTGGTTTTTGAGGCTGAAAATAACATTCCTTAATGTAATTGGATAACAATTAAAAGTAAGTGTTGCAGTCATTGCGTTCTGTTCAGGTGTCCAGTTTACGGGGCAGGAGCTCGGACGAACTGGCTGAGAAAGCGTCAGGCTTTGTATTTGTTATTGCTGTGTACAGGATGATTTATTGAATCCACGTATTTATTTGTAGCTCGTAAGAAGGCAGGCCGGGGTGTGTATCGATGACACAAGGCTGAATTTTGGCTTCGTGCCGGAGCAACAAAGAAAACGAGGTCACGGCTCGGCAGTTGGTAATTCCTTTCTCATGTTGCATGTTGCTTTGTTGCCTGTTTCATTTCAACTTGACAGCAGCGGATGCTAAATGAATGCCGATATTAAAAGCTTTCGATTTCATTGCGCTAATTTTTTTTACGAAATGAAAAGCACTTATGCGGTAACAAAACATCCGTATAGATTTTGCATTAGCTATGAGCACCAGAGACTTTTGGGTGTGGACGAACGAAGTTTTTTTCGGAATTCAATGTCTTCGGTTGGAAGGATAGTTTCCTTGCGGAAACAGATGAAGTTACCGAAGGTATTGAATAAATGTATTTGTAGTTTGTGCTTGACAAGTTCTTGCTGCTCACATAGATCATGTTTAATTTTTGCTATCCAGTACATTAGTCTTCAATAATAAGTTTGACTACATCTTAATTACTGCGACGGTTGTGAGAGAAATGTGTGCAATTTTTGTTTCTGTGTACCAGCGAGTATGTGTGACGTATTCTCATTACATCTACCATCATTTAGTTTTGTTCTTGATCAACAAGAACACAGAGCTCCGTGCAATGTTCGCCTGCTTCTCGCCTCGTGATGTAAGTCGTCCAGATCACCTCTGCCTGGGTTCGCTCAGTGCAAGTGCTAGTGGAGCTTTTAATTCTGACGGACGATGGAAGCAGCATTTTCGATTGTAGGCTTCCGTTGTTGTCCTTGCAGGAACTTCAAGCCTTCCGTAAAGCGAATGGTGAACGTGACTTGTTGGGCCTAGTGTTACAGGTACTATGGCTTGTATGTGACCGTCACACCACCAGGTACTATAGCTCGGATGTGACCGTCACACCACCCACCTTTCCACCGATCTGCTGGACTCCTAAATAATTAAAAATACTCGTAAACTAACAGTGAGACCTTTCTTCGTACTTTGGATGAAACCAGCAATTTTTGATGACTCTCAAACTATTTCTCTACAAATTTGTATATATTTCACAGTCAATTCATTAATTGCGAGGTCAATGTAATTAGGTAGAATTTTAATTAGCGCTTGCTCCTCCTCTTTAGACTGCAAATGCGAGTATAAAATTTTGTTCACGCCGTCGAATCTGGCAGCTGTCGATCTCGGTACACTTCTCAGACATTAGAGTTCATCGAACGCCCTCGATATGTCATCATTGCCGTCTGACGAGCCACGTTCTTTGCATGTTTAGCGTGCTAGGCAAACTCGCTCTGCCGGAAGAGTGAATGATAGAAAACACGGATTGAGACATCAAATGTTTAGGTATGGAACCACATATTCCTAGTCAAAGGTAAATAATCGGCACCTAATCTGGAATTGCATGGTTGTTCATCTTATTTTGTTCTAATTATCTGTGCATGGGCACAGTGTAGAGCTTGTTGAGCCAGAAGTACGAGTATTATGTTCGTAAAAAAAGTGTTACTTTTTACTATCAGATCCTGATGTTGTTACTTTTCTTACGACTTCTACAAAATTCGACAAATGTTGTTACTATTCAAAATTTCAGCAATAATTCTTTAGAGAGAGTACCGTTTCCGTTGACACTCGTGCAGAGTTATTTCAACCGCGCCTTTCCGCGATAACTCGTATGGTCGAGTATCGCAACGTCCGCCGCTGTCAGCGGAAAATGATGCAATGATTCATTGAGTTGAGTATCGATTCCAGGGGGAAAATGTGTGAAGGCCCGAGCTGAGAGTAAGGTGGGTCTTCTTTTTGCTGAAATAATTTATTTTTTGCTATGTCAAGGACCACCTTTCTTCGGTTCACTGCTGTCCTGTTTTTCAGCACCTACTACTCTCTTCTTCAACTTTTATTTTGTTTCATGAACTTCTTTCCAATTTACTGTTTCTATGTCCCTTCTGCATAGATTCCGCGTTCCCTAATATCCATATTAAATGTTGCTTTCCTCCTTCCTCTCTTCGATATGCTCTTTTTTGTAGCGGTTAGAAAGGCTTAAACTAGCCTATAGTGTAATCTTCATTGAGTTGAGTTGCGTCTGTCGAAGTGATATCGCAGTTCAGTTCGCTTGTGCTTTCCACTCAGATAATAGCATCTTATCGGTTCATCATCATAATTTTGCAAGTTTTAAGGCCACAATTGTATGATGTGTGCAAAAAGAGATAATTCTGAAAGTGATATTAACAAAACACCCGAAAAAAATGTAAACTAGCTAACGTTTACAAACGAAAGCTCAGAAAAGAATGGCTTGACGATGAATGATTTTCAGCTTGGATTCAAGTTAGTAAAGGCGATGAAAATAAAGCATATTGCAAGTTTTGCAATTCTGAATTAGCTGGTGGAATAACACAGGTTGAGAAACATGGGAATACAAAAAGCACAAAAAAATGTGCATAGTGTTAGCAAGTGCTCAAAGGTGGACAAGTGCGTTTTCTTTGTGAAGTGCAATAGTAAGTCCGCCGGTTAAGTAAATAGCACTTCGTAAAATTTAACTTAATGGTAACTTTTAATGTTTACTTTTTCGGACATGCCTCTATAAAGTAAAAAATAACTATTTAATTGTAAGGAATCCTTGGTTGAATTGTGTTCAAGGAATTCTGGGACACTCTGTATGTCCAAGGTTGTGTTTGCCATTCAATGCACCTGCGCGCTTCCAAGGCTTGCTTAGAACTCCCGAACGAGTTGGAAGATTAAGCTCAAAATATTTACTCGTACATAGCAAATAGTTGCAAACGTCTTAATGAGTATAAAGAATTTCAAAAGTTTACAGGCACCGACCCAAGAAAAGTCTTGCATCTAAGTTGCACTGGATGGTTGTCTCGTGAGCGAGTGTAACGAGAATTTTGGATCAGTGGGTAGTTCTCACTTTATTCTTTATATCAGCAGCATTAAACAATAATGTCAAGTCGACTGCAGCAATATTAAACTATTTCGGAACCCACAAAGTAAGATGTACTATTCAGTCTTGGCTTCCCAGGGGGACTATGTGAGGGCCCGAGCTAAGGGTTAGGTAGGCTTCCTTTTTGTTGGAATAGAATAGNGGTGCCTTCCTCCTTCCTCTCTTTGGATCGCCTTTGTAGCGGATAGGGAGGCTTAAACTAACTAATAATCTAATCTAATCAGTCTTGGCTTTCATATAACCCAATGTCAATAAGATAAACCTTGAATTTCAAACCAGGACCTTTCGACTGCACGAACTGAAGAGTTCTATAAGTATTTCTGTTAATGAAACGAGAAATAGGTAAAAACAAAGATCTAGCGGCAAATATTGTTAATGATTCTTCTGTCTACCTTCCAATTGATGAAATTTACCATTGGACCTAAGTCGAAGCTGTTTATTACTAGAATTCTGAAAAAATTTCTGACAAGGACCTGAAGCAATATCAAGTGAACGTCTTGAATGTCTATGTTCGATTAATGAAAAAATGTTTAGCCGTTTTCTGTTGAATGAGATGCTTAAAAAGTTGGAATTGCTTGAGGCTAAGGACCCCCCAACGTTAATTTGGGGAATCCTGGCTCTATCATTCCTCTTGCCGTAAAATTTCATAACATCTTTTCTGAAGAAGAGTACGAAATATTGAATACCGAGTGGTGAGAGCTCACCTTGGAGGACACGAACCATATAACTGACAAAGAACCTGAAACGTTATGGTGCACTTTCAAAAGTGCTGTGATGGACTTCGATATCCCCTATTTTCAAAGTTAATGATGAGCCTACTTGAGTTGCCTCATTCCTCAGCCTGTGCCGAAAGAATATTTTCACTTTTAACTAATATTAAAGGTAAAAACAGGTCTCCGTTGAAAACAGAAACTTAAAACTTCTGTACTACAAAAGTTTACTTAGTGGCACTAACTGCATAAATGGGCAGCCCTCTCAAGAATTACTCAAATTAATGACGCAAGAGAACTTAAACAGCAGTGCTGAAGAAGGAGCTACTTTTTGAAATGTTAGTAACACTTCCTTTAATATTAAAATACTTATTTGAAAATTTTTAGGTTTTGTTACTTTTTGGTCCAATTTGTTAACTTTGGAGATGGGAACGTGTTACTATTCACGAAAACCTTCTGGGAACTTTGGTCGGAAATAGGTACCGGCTTGAACGGGGGTAACTGTCATGGCGTCCTGGTGTTAGTTATAAGGCGTTTGAAAAACCAATGCACAAGATGATGGGTCTCAGGCTTGATTGATTGGAACAAAGCATCCTTTCCTGGTCGCGGTGCCAGCTTCTGCAGCAGCGCGCCCCGCCCAAGGCAGGGGCGCGTCGCGTGCTGGAGAGGCGCACGCGAGCGGCAGTCAGGCCACACTCAACTAATGCGGTCCCTCACACGCTTTTTGGTGTGCCTCTGCCGCATCTCGTCGCCATTACGACTTTTATTGTCAACTTTTTTTTGGAAATGTGGAGCAACCATTAGACTACATTTCGTGTTTGGTAGTAACTGTGTGGCACGAAGTGAGTTGGGGACGGCAAGGTCGCTGCTGAGTTATGAAGGCGAGTCGAGTGAGGGCAGAGTATGAGAGTTCGTGTGGGGCGTGGTTCCTGTGCATCAAACGCCTCCACTCTCGAGTAGTAGTTGTTGAGGTACTCCCTACTAGTTTAAAGTTTCCCCGGGTAAGACATGTGTATGATATGAAGTGTGTGCGCTGAATTATTGGCATGTGAACATGAGATAATCTTCTCTCTGCAATTGTACAAATTTTGGCTCTTTACATGGACCATGCTCAACTTTCTCTTCTATTCCAAATTTATTCATTCTCTCTCACTATTCTTGTGCTAAGCTCTCCCTTCTTTTTTGTATTTGCATCGACCATTAAGAGCTGTCGCTCGTTCATATATAGGTAGCGAAGTTTTATGGAATTGCCTTCGTAGTGCAGGTGTTGAAGCGTCTGCATTTTGCATGTGTTGCAGAGAATTTTATTTCATATGCGACTGGTCAAATCTTTAAACTCGTGGAATCTCAGTCGGCGTGTTCATGCTCTCATTCGACACATTTCTCACCGCTTTCTCATGCATGACTACGGAGAAATTTTTCACTAATAGAGTGCTATGGATTGTTAGCTCGCCGCCCACTCACACAGCGCTCCGATTGAGAGCGTTTATCATTGATTCTGCAGTTCGTATTGAACTCTGCTCCCACCGTGCATGTGCAGCGGCCGTCGGTATTGTCCAGCAAAGCATCGAGTTGCATTGTTCTCTCGGCGGAATTAAGGTAAGTGCGCTACACACTGTTTTGTGGGGCACTCTCCCATGTTGTGGCGAGCCAGGCGAAGGTCGAAATGAAGCTATCGAGGGATTTACATTCAGCCTAGCAATATTGTTTGATTGTAGTATTTGTGCCAAGCACATGTTTCCGCTAACGTAAAGCTGAACGAAGCTAGTGCTGTTTGTATGTTCACTGGTTTTTCCAGTCATTTTATGGTAGCTGAAAGCTGGTTAGCTTATAAAAAATGTATTTTCATAAAGCCCGTTCCAGCTCTAGCGCATTCATGTATAGTTTTCTGTATGGTTTAATTTATATCTCGTCTCACAGTTTAATCCATTTCGAAAAAAGGGAACGATAACATTGAGATCGTGACGCGAAGTTCTCTTCTGTTGGAAGTACCTCGTTAAGCTTTCGGAATTGAAATGTGCTTCAGGTTATCTGCTGTGAAGAACAAAACTGGGATGCATTATTGAAAATCGTACGGCTTGGATGCAATGGGAAAACAAGCAATTGTCACACGGCCTGATTTTAAAACCACTTCCATCGTCGTCGCAGTATAGCCTCCCCGCGTACGTTCTTCCAAGTGAACTTAGTCTGCAATGACGGGATTAAGTGACGATTCGGCAAGCTCATTACTAAAGGGAATGACCGACGACACTGCAGCTAGAGTGAACGCTCGACACCTGCGCTCTTTGCAGGTGTTAGAAGTGAACACCAGTTATCTCTTCCATGGTGTAATCTATGTATACCTATGAAACTCGGACAAATTCGTTGGCTTGGTTGTCACCGTCCATACTCTGCTTTCAGTTGCCGCATGAGGCAAAATTCAAGACCTTGCTTTAGTGATGATGTACGACAGAAATTTGAAGTTTCTGCACGCTGTGTTGTGGAAGCGATCAATTGGTAATATCATTTTTCGAAAAATATTTTTAAAAATTGAATCCTATGCCGCACCAATCCGACCTAACGATTCTCGGGAGGTTAGGTAAGCACTGGCAACAGTGCGTCGGTGTTGGTGCTCCAGGTGTGGCATTTACGTCAGTGTGTTTGTATCAGTATAGTTTGCATTGCTTGGGAAAACACCTTTACTGAATCACTGCTGGTGCTGAGGTATATTAAATACTGCATTGTTACTATGTACAGAGTGCCTCAATTTCTTCGGTGTCTGTGTGGCATCGAGTATCGACATCTGCTCGCGTTGGTCATATGCCTCGGTATTGGGTTTAGGCAATGTTTAAGCTCAGTTCAGTAATGGTCTGGTGTTCAGCATAACAGAGAGCGTGCAGTCAAGGTTCATGCGATGATAAGGGGCTTAGTGTAGGTCTTTGACCAAGTGCGTGCATGTTATATGCACTTCAGGCATTAAAAAAAAGAGTCCGCTCAACATGGATGTATTGATTTATCACTGATGCACGAACCTTTGTTATATTATTTAAAATGTAAAGTCAAGAGCAATGCTCAGTGAAACTTTTCATAATTGATGGTCAACTGTGTCAGTCGATTATGTGGTCGTGAGATGCTTGTCATCGGGCGTTTAAATTCGATTATTTATCCTGCTTTCATTTTATATATTCTTTCATGAACAACGTAAGTAAAAATCATAGTATACGTTGACTAGAACTGCTGACTCAACTCCATGCTTGTTCGGTTGCTCATTCGTACTCGCAGGCAAGTGATGAAATTTGAAGTCAATCGTAAATTCACTAGGAATTATACCGACAATTCACTCATGTCTCTTCACTGTACAATTTATTCTGTGATACCATCCCCTCAGGAGGATGCAACTATTTTATCTTTCGCGGAATTAGCACTACCAGGGGAAAGTGGGAGGCCCCCGGCTGAAGGTTTGGTGGGTTTTCTTTTAGTGGAATAAAATGGTTGGTTTTGTTAAGAGTTATCGGTTTCTGGTTCACCGCTACCCTATTTTTCAGTACCTATTACTTTCTTCAAGTTTTATTTTGTTTCATGAACTTCTTTCCACACTCCATCCTAAATGGTGCCTTCATCTTTCCTGTCTTTGGAACGTCTTAGTTGCGGTTAAGAAGGCTTATTTTAGCATTTAATCTTTGAAGTTTTATTTCATATGTTTTATATTTTATAATTTTTTCTTATTTTCGGTGTTACTTCTTTTTACTGAAACATATTATTTCTCAGTTTTGCCGTTGCAGTGATAAATGATTTGATCATTCATTCTAAATAAGTGAAAAGCATGAAAAACTTTCTGCTATCCACCCTTAACTTGAACTTGAACGAAGAGCGATTCAATTTTAGAACGCTTGTAGTTGTGATCGTGTTTATTTGAGTAAACGAGTGGCCCGCAGATTTTGTACTTTTCCACGCCTACTCCGTATTTTTATCCATGTTTGTATTTTTCAACCATTAATCTATGATATATCCAGGTTTTGTGCGTTAGCTTTCTTATTCTATTGTCAGACGCCGTGCTGATGCTATTCTCAGCAGTGCTGTGAGCACCAATTACCGACTCACTTCCCAGCATCAGTCAGTCGGGCTGGTAGGCGGCGCACTGTCACACCCACTCGCGATGAGAAAGATTGAAATTCGTATCTAAGTGCGGGGCAATTTTTTGACTTGTGATCTGTGCGTGGATAAGTGTCGAATGCGTGCAGCTTTGGCTGTAGTCGAGTTGCTTATTGAAACATAACGAGCCCAAACGTAAGGGTTCTGAGCTAAATGAGTCCTCATGATTACAGCGGTGCCTCTCAAGACACAGGCTCGGACTTGCCGTTTTCAGTGAAAATTTTTTCTCTGGATTAAAAAATTTTGATCGTTTTGTATTGCAAGTGATAGCTTTATTGAAATATTTAACTACTTAGTGTTTTCTATGAATATTTTATATCGAAATTATAAACACACCAAATAGCGTACATGGCTCGTCAAAAATGCCGAGATTCAATACCTTTCTTGAACAAATTTTTGTTTGAGTGGAGTTTCCATGCTAAAGCTTATTTTAAGTGTAACTTATTTTTTCTTGGACAGTAATAAACACTTAAAATACAGTATTTTTGAGCCGCAATAGCAGTAGTTGTAGCCATTCGTGTCATATCCTAGATGCAGAAATTCAGTATTACTGAAAGCAACTGCGAGCTTGTGTTTGTTTGTTGTAATATGCAATTCCCCGCCGAACTCGCCATCCTCGAAACGGACTCGAGTATATAAGGCTCTGGATCTCTCTAATTTTTTTTAAGCGACTTATTATAGTGCACTTGTACGGAGAAAATGCGTGCATCAATTTACAGGTGAACTGAAGCCAAAACCGCCAGTGCTAATTGTTTCCTATCTATTCTTAAGAGCGTGACACGAAACATATAAATCTAACCTAATAATACCCGTTGTGTGTTTATTTATATTTGTTTGGTGTCCGCTTCTCAAGAAACATAGGACGTCTGAGTTTGCGGTATCGTGGATCCCGAGTTCCTCAGTATCACTATTATAAAAGTAGCCGCGTCCGTCCGTCCCTCCGTCCGTGTGACCCTTCTCTTGATTATGGTATCCACAATACGCAATCGGCTTATTTTAGAATAGAAATTTTTTATGGAGCTTTCTCTGTTGAAATTCATCATGTCGCTTTGATATTTTTAATTGAAAATGCAAAAAGAAATGTTTTAAATTCTTTCGACCAGTAACCTGGCTACCACTGGGTGGGTATAAGGCCCAAGATTTTGGAACTTGAGTTTTTGTTTTCGAAATTGTGATTTTCGCGAAAAGCTTAGAAGAGATAATAGACGACATTTCAGAATAAAATTCCGGCAGAAGAGGCCACCAAGGATAAAAATGTGTCCAACCGCAAGAGAGAAGTAGCAAGACTCCGAAAGCAAGAAAAACATTGCAGACCATCCCTCCCAAACGTCCCTCGCCTTGACGTGGTGGGAGGGCTTGAGTGCTGCGGAGATGGTTTGAGGCTTTACTGTCGGGACTCAGGTCCCGGAAGGTCCAACCATGGCAGGCTGGCTCAGCCGGAGTAGCCAGACGAAAGAGGGGCCATGGGGAAGGCACCCCATGTAAAAAAAAACCGGGCCCCGGCAGTCACGGGTTCTAAAGTCCCTGTTATCCCGGGTGTACTTTGGGGACTGCCACGGGCTGGGGCTGTCGGTGGGAGGGAGTTTTTACACCCTATAGGTCGGTGTGCGCCCGCCTCAAGTGTAGAGATACACCAAAAGGCTACCGACCGCCCGGGGGCTTTCTTCCGGCCTGAGCCAGCTGGGATAGGTGGGGGGGAAATTCCCACTGACAAGAAAGTCAATTCCTATGTTTGCTAATCCTCGAAGTAAACAACAAACTGAACACCTTGATGACGACATGGCACCCTCTTCGGTTCCCGCGGGGACTTCCCCAAAGGAAAATTTGCCCGACACTGCTGAAATTCCGACCACAAAATTCCAGTCACCTCTGCCTTTGGGTGGAGGCATACCCGATTCGAGCCAGAATCAAACAACAGTGATGAGAGGTTCTCAAGCAGGGACATCCTCAATTGTTACTCTGGAGCCCTACGAAAGTCCTAAAAGAACGAAGCCCAAGCATCCTCGCTCACGCCCTCAACCGCTTTCTGTCAAGCACCTTCTCCAGTTGGTGCAAGGAAAAAAGTCCTTCACTTCCCTGTCTACCACGTCGTCACCTTCCCAGGAGCAGACCTAAATAAAGGCGTGGATGTCCTCTCTGTGGACAGGGATCTAAAATCGAAACTGGGTTCTCCCAAATCAATTCAAAAAATATCAAAGACTCTCTTCTTATCCAGCTGGCTATTGAAGACCAGCTCAATAGTCTTTAGACTATTACGCAACTCGGTGCAAACCCCACCCAAGTACAGCCCCACTCTACCCTCAATACCGTGAAAGGCACAGTACACAGCCACACCTTCACCAACATCCCCGAGACAGACCTGTTAGAGGCCCTACGCGGCCAGGGAGTCACCCAAATAGAAAGGCAAAAAGCCCGAATAGATGGGGAACTTAAACCAACTCCACGGTATGTGCTCACATTCAACCGCAATTCCCTTCCCCCCGTAGTGCAGCTATGTGAATGGCATGCGGAGTATGTCCGGCCTTATTTCCCGAACCCTATTCGGTGTACTCGATGCCAAAAATTGGGACACACCAAAAAACGGTGCCGACAGACGACTGAAGTTTGTGCTCGGTGCAGAACATTGGGACACCACTCACGCACATGTACTCAGACGCCATCTTGTGTGAATTGTGGAGAGTCTCACCCTTCATACAGCCCATCCTGTCCCCATTACCAAACCGGAAGGAAATCATTTCCACCATGATAAAAGAGCACACAACATACGGAATCGCCAAAGCCCAAGTCACTGACTGGTACAAGTCGCAAGGCCGCTCGTACAGTTTTGCCATACAGCGGCCGCCGAAAGAAGCGCCGGTGGCTGCCTAGACTGGTCAGGGACCAGCATCTTCAGAATCTCACAGGACAGGTACGGCCCATTTGGTGACCTCTCCTCCGGCAGCGGAACTAGAGTCCCCACACCACTCAACTTTACTTTCACAACAGAATGTCCCTCCACCCAGGAAACCAGCATCCAGCATGAAGTCCCGGGATGAGCAAGAGCTCGACCCCGCTACTGCCCAAAGTTCAAGTGATGACCGACGTGACACCACGACCCGTGTTCAATACACCTATAAGCGCCTCCCCCCAGACACAGTGCAGCTTCAAACTGACGGGAACAACGGCACGCGACAGCCGCACATACGACCGTTAAATGCAAAAACACCATCGAATGCCAACACCCGCGTGGCCGCGAGTAGACCGAGGATGACTACGCCGCCCACCCGGGGAGAGGTCCCTGGTACTTCGCGGAGCTTCCATCTCCGGTACCTCACACCTGGCAGGGTACCAGGGGAGAGACCGCTCGGGATGCGCAGGATCCGGAGCTTTCAGCTGGATCTGGCGGCAGCCTCCCTCAAATAAACTCGGAAGGAGCACGAGCAAAGTGCTCTCCCTCCTCATCCCTGGGCTCAACGGCAAATTATCAGGAACGGCCTGAGCAGGGGATGCCTCCCCCACAACCTCAGCCAAGTAAACCCTCAGAAACACCCTTACCTATCTCAGGCAGTAACGAGGTGCCGCTACGACACTCGTTCCCGATCATCAAAACCTAAACCCTCCGCCCGAAATGCACGCATCGCCTCGCTGTCTCCGCCGCACTCTCGCTCCCACTCCAACTCCGAGAAAATGGATGTCTCCTTTCTGAACAAAAGAGAACGAGACCCTTCTCCATACCAGCAGCACAATACTTCAACTTCGAAAAAGAAACACACCCGTCCACCCGACCAGCCTGCAGACAAGTGCAACGCTCCGATTCCAGTCCTACACTCATCTCGCTCTGACAGACCATAAACTCAATAATACCACTAAAGAATGTCGAAAATCATACAATGGAACATGCAGTCTTACCAAACAAAATTCAATGACCTCAAAGTCCTTCTTCGCAATGAAAATCCCATCTGCGTATGCCTCCAGGAAACTCTCCTGACTAGGCGCCACGCAAACCCCCCCTCACATTACCGCCTCGAACTTTTAGCTCCTGTTCGTGACGATGGCCACGAACGGGGATCAGCAATCTTAGTACACCAGAGATACTCATATGATCTCTTTCCACTAGACACGAATCTCCAGGCAGTAGCCAT
>JACJUY010000606.1:148148-175393 GCA_014220935.1 Platorchestia sp. MABIK | reverse complement strand
CTTCCTCTCTTTGGATCGCCTTTGTTGCGGATAGGGAGGCTTAAACTAACTAATAATCTAATCTAATCTACGCTTTGCCTTTTACGAGTACCGGAAGATCCTTGTTTGACTTCTGTGCACTGCTAGTTTTAAGGAAGGTCTGTCACCGATGGAATCAGTACATTATTTGGAGCCTTGCTGTGCGTATACTTATCCTGATCCTTAGCATACACCTAAGGGTACAGAAGTTAAAGCTTCTGCTACAATACCTCTAGTGGTGCCGATAGTACGACACTACAGCTTCATATATACAGTGTTCATGAACAATTGCAACATACTGAAGAGGAATGCTTCTAAATATAGATGCAATGCAAAATCGATTATCATGTAGATCATCAGAATTATGACAAGAATAGGATCTTTCCGTTTTGCATCATCGATTTCCCTCTTCAGTCACCAGCGACGATGCTTCTCCTCGAAGGTCCTATGCCTTAGTAGTGATGAAGGATATTCTTTCTAAGACGAGACTTCGACTCAACGGGGTCTCTGCTTTATTCTTGAGATCCCAATATTTGACTTGTAGTATTTTGAACTCAGTCGGCATCCTGAGCTTATTATACTGCCGCTAGACGAAGTATTTTTGTGTCTGTGATTACAGGTACTATCGACTAATACAAATTAACGTAAAACCGAGACCCTGTTGCATTTATCGTCGCTGCTGGATTTTCTTTAAAAGCTGAGTGTATTTGCACTTGCCGTTTGGTCCCTAGATTTCGTGCCTTTATTTGTCTCATTTCATCAAAGTGTCTTCAGTAATAGTACTAGCAAACGGTTGGCCAACATTCTACAAGTATTCCTTCTTCAACTTTGTGAAGAAAAATTGGTTGAAAAGTTAAATATTAGTGATTTAAAGTATCGTCACGTGAACTATATTGATCAGAAAATATTAGAACATTAAAAAATATGTTGAATTGATTACTGAACACCGAGGTGTTTAAACTCACATTTCACCGACTTTTGATCAAATTTATTAGAAAATATAATCATTCAATTCGATTGAATGGAATTTGTTGAAAAATTGACGAATCAATGAGAAATAGATTGCAAATACAAGTCATGGAAATGATGACTGATGGAAAGAGATGTTAGACATGAACGAGAAAAATCAGGCGAAAAAAGAGGAAATTACGACCAAGGTAATCAGAGAAATTTCCCACTGCGTGGAGTAAATTGGAAATTTCCAATTCTGTAGGACATGTAGGAGTTCTCCAACTCTGTAGGACATGTAGGAGGTCTCCAACTCTGTAGGACATGTAGGAGTTCTCCAACTCTGTAGGACATGTAGGAGTTCTCCAACTCTGTTGGACATGTAGGAGTTCTCCAACTCTGTAGGACATGTAGGAGTTCTCCAACTCTGTAGGACATGTAGGAGTTCTCCAACTCTGTAGGACATGTAGGAGTTCTCCAACTCTGTAGGACATGTAGGAGTTCTCCAACTCTGTAGGACATGTAGGAGTTCTTCAACTCTGTAGGACATGTAGGAGGTCTCCAACTCTGTAGGACATGTAGGAGGTCTCCAACTCTGTAGGGCATGTAGGAGTTCTCCAACTCCAGAGGGCATGTAGGAGTTCTCCAACTCTGTAGGACATGTAGGAGGTCTCCAACTCTGTAGGACATGTAGGAGTTCTCCAACTCTGTAGGACATGTAGGAGTTCTCTAACTCTGTAGGACATGTGTGAGGTCTCTAACTCTGTAGGACATGTAGGAGTTCTCTAACTCTGTAGCACATGTGTGAGGTCTCTAACTCTGTAGGACATGTGTGAGGTCTCCAACTCTGTAGGACATGTATGAGGTCTCCAACTCTGTAGGACATGTAGGAGGTCTCCAACTCTGTAGGACATGTAGGAGGCCTCCAACTCTGTAGGATATGTAGGAGGCCTCCAACTCTGTAGGACATGTAGGAGGCCTCCAACTCAGGAGCGCACGTACTGTAGGTCTATAACCTCGGAGCAAGAGTTCCGAACCTATGTGAAGAGCCCAACAAGATCTCCGTATAACTTAAGAATCCCCCAGCTGCTCTTTAAACGGTTGATGGAAGAAATTCTCCAATCTAGTCTGGATAAGATTTTCAAATTCATCTCGTATGGTAGGTTTGAAAATCCCTTTAATGTACTTGGAGTACAACGAAGTATATAAAATTGCCTCGGTATTGAGTTTTTAGTTTGAAATAGGGATGATTAAAATAGATTGTGGATTTAATTACTTTGGAACTTATCCTCCCCTCAGGGGGATACAACAATTGTATCTATGGGAATCAGGACTCCCAAGGGGAAATGTGTGAGGGCCCGAGCTGAGAGTTAGGTAAGCCTTCTTTTTGTTGAAGTAAAAACCCCTCAGGGGGATACAACTATTGTATCTATGGGAATTAGCGCTCCCAGGGGGTATATGTGAGGGCCCGAGCTAAGGGTTAGGTAGGCTTCCTTTTTGTTGAAATAACATAGGTTTTTGTTCTGTTATGGACCATCTTTTTTCGGTTCACTGCTGTCCTGTTTTTTCAACACCTACTACTTTCTTCTTGAACTTTGATCTTGTTTCATAAACTTCTTTCTCATCTTACTGTTTCTATGCCCTTTCTGCGTAGATTCCACGTTCCCTAAACTCCATACTAAATGGTGCCTTCCTCCTTCCTCTCTTTGGATCGCCTTTTTAGCGGATAGGGAGGCTTAAACTAACTAATAAACTAACTAAACAAACTTGTTGAAGTAAAATGTTTTTGCTATGTTAAGGACCACCTTTTTTGGTTACTGCTATCCTGTTTTTTTAGCACCTACTACTTTCATCTTCTTTCTCAATTTACTGTTACTATGCTTCTCTGCATAGATTGTGCGTTCCCTAATCTTGATACTAAATGGTGCTTTACCCTCCTTATCTTCGGAAAACTTTTTTTTAGAGGTTAGGGAGGCTTAAACTAACGTCTAATCTAATTGGAACTAATCTGATTGAGCTCATCCAATCGAATATATCTCAAAATTTGAACAGTATAAACTTTATAAACTCGTCTTTATTAATGAGTACAAGACCGCCGAAGGATTATTTCTTCCATATAAAGCTGACCGATTCAAGTGTTGTAAAGCTGACTAGCTTGATCATAGAGACTGCTCTGTGAATGGAGTGCTACTTGAGACGCCGCTCTCTGACGCTGCTGTGAAGCCGTGTGTCGCTCCCTCAGGGAAATGTCTGTCTCAAATGTCACAGCTAAATAATAAGTGCCACGGCTCACATTTCGTAGGCTGCGCCCCTCATTTCATGACTTGAACCTCTCAGCAGGATACAACTATTGTAAGTTCGGGAAGTAGCGCACCAAGGAGGAAAATGTGAGGTCCCTATCTAAAGTTGGGTAGGCATTTTTTTATTGAAAAAGCGTCTGTTTTTTTTGTGAAAGACCCTTTTTCTTCGGTTTATTGCTGTCCTGTTTTTTCATCACCTCTGACTTCCTACTTCAGTTTTTATCTTGTTTCATAGCCTTCCATCTTAACTTTCTGTTTCTGTGCTCATTAGATCTTGTGTGGGAATACATCTTGTACATAGATTACGCGTTCCCTTAACTCGATAGCTAATGGTGCCTTCATCCTTCCTCTCTTTGGAACGCCTCTGTTGCGGTAAGAGAGGCCCAAACGAACTTATCTAATCTAACTCACGACGGAAGGCAAACATTCATTAAATAACTTCACAAAAGTCACGGAGTAAAAACTACTCGTGACGACGAACGCTGCATGTTCGGGCTAACGAGGATTTACGCGTGAGCTACAAGCGTACGTCCGCTACATGTGTGCGACACCTGCACTGGAGCACGGCAGTGGGTAATAGGGAGTAGAGATAGGGGCAGCTGTGCACCGAGTGACGGGAGCGATATCCGAGACTGCGGACTTGTATTTTGTGATCGATTGCCTTGCCCTTTGCTGCGGGTGCTGTGGGCTTGTGAGTGCCCTGCGCCTCTCGTTTTGATGGCAGAGTTGAATGGCGAAGGAATGCGTAGTTTTAGGCAAATGAATCACTGATTCGGCTAGATTTGGTCGGATAGTGAAATGGGGCATTAAAAATTTGACCAAAAACGATAGATCAATAGACTAATTGATCTTTAGGAATTGGAAAGATAGTGATAGAACAACATCATACGGAAGTGAAGAGGATTAGAATAAACAAATCCCTCAGGGGGATACAACTATTGTATCTATAGAAATTAGCTCTTCCAGGGGGAAAATGTGAGGGCCCGAGCTGAGAGTTAGGTAGGTCGTCTTTTTGTTGAAGTAAAATGTTTTTGTTATGTTAAGGACCACCTTTTTTTGGTTTACTGCTGTCCTGTTTTCAGCACCTAGTACTTTCTTAATTCTTCTACTTTTATACTAAATGGTGCCTTCCTCTCTTCGGAACGCTTTATTTTAAGCGGTTAGGGAGGCTTAAACTAACGTCTAAGCTAATCTAGAATAAACAGAACATAACAAGAAGGTTTTTTATTCGATGGTTGTTGCCTACACAACTAGTGTCGTTAAAGTTAAAAATTTCCAAATGCTGTTTTTGACTGCTTCTGTTCAAAAAAAAAACTACATGCGAAGGTTAAAGAAAGAAAACAATTGAAAAAAAAATTTGAGAGCAATTTTCTTTGTCGCTTGGCTCGCGTGAGGCTCGGGCACAGCTCACAGCTGTGGAAAGTACTTTCTTTGACTGCCGCAGGTGTGCTCCAGGCATTACCGAGATAACGGGTGAAGCAGTTGCTAGGCTTCATCTGAGTGGGTGTTCTCATGTCTTTCCCCTTTGCGTGGAGGCTTGGAGTCTGTTTCATCTGATCACTTTCCCCGATTTTTTCTGTGTGTTTCTCCTTATGAACATTCATGAGTTGGGTACTGACAAGATCTCTTGAATTGAGTGTTTCCGTGATTTAATACCTTGTTTTTTTTTAAAGTGCTCTTTATTTACTTAACGCTAGTTATTCCGTAACCCTGGACTACTTGAGGCATAACGAAATGACCAGTTTCCTTAAATGGTCGTGGTTTGTCCTAATGGATAAGAATAGATTTGAATGTTATACCAAGATTATTCCTCAAAAATCTAACCAATGTTCTACTAAAATACAGTGTTTTAGTTTTGGCTCAACAACAAAACTTGAGTCTTTCTAGTGCTGCATTGAACTTTTCATGACGCATACAAGAGTTCCGATCCGCGTTGCTTGACTTACTGATAGAATTTTGCTCTTTCTTGCAAAGGAAAACTCATTTCTTTGTGTTAATGGAAATTCTCCTTACGATATAATTCATGTCTTTGTGAAGATTTTCAAGTAGTTTAACTCTCATTTTAATTCAAACCTTTCTTTGCAATTAAATTTTGCTTAAAATGAATGGCAGAGTCAGTGAAGTTGCCAATGAAGTACCGTTTTCGAACCCGACTCAAAACGTTGCGGTATTGATTGGCTGGATAGTATATTTGTGATGAACTTTTGTGCATTATCTGATCATTTCCATGTAAAGGTCCAATACTGGAATGCAATCGAATGCTCGAATACAATCGTTTTGTTTCACGCTTTAATTTAAGAGCAAAATTTAATCTCTTGCGAGTCCGTGCTTGGGGATTGACGTGAACCTAGAAATTCTGCACATTCATGCTTCGTAGACCGTGGGGTTGACGTACTCTAAGTAAACATGCTAGTGCACATTTAAACGCCGAAGTGCAAAGAATAGTGGTTATGCAGCCTACGTGAAACAGCTGAATTCCGGCTAAAGAAAAATCTCTTCGCGTTGGTGGACATTCCTAGAGATCATAGGAGACCTTTGAACAAGGAAATGCATCACTTTAAAAAAAAATCGCTTCAGTGCAAGTCTGTTGAAGTTCCTTCCAGAGCCTATGATCTGTGTCTGATGTTTTACGAATGTGTTCTGCTTCCTGAAAAAGATAAACTTTCTTTTTATTAGGGATAGATCTATCGGGAAAAATGTTAGGCCCCGAGCTAAAGGTTATTTAAGCTTTTCGTTGGTTTAAATTGAACAGTTTTTTGTTTCGTTACGGACTGTGTTTTTTTGGCTCACTACTGTCTTTTATTGTCAACACCCATTACTTTCTTCTCAAACTTTTATCTTGTTTCAAACACTGATTTTAATTTTGCTTTTTTTATGCACAGAGGATTTTATGTGGGAACACGCATTGTGCGTAAATTCCCCGTTCCCTTGATTCCATAGTAAATGGTGCTTTCCTCCTTCTGCTCGTGGGAACCATTTTCTTGTAGTTGGCGGGGTGTAGAAAAACTTAAATATAAATATAATTTTGTTCATTAGTGCGGTCTTGAACAAAAAACTACGTGTAATTCCCAAAGAATGAATATTGACCCTAGTGCTTGATTGTGCGTTCAAATTGGAGATGGTGCTTGGAAATAACACTTCACCGCAGGATAAAAAAATATTTAGTCCAGTTACGTTGATGCGTGCATCATTCATTGAAGTTTGTTTAGTTTTATAATTAGTGCGGGGACGCATCGGCGGCTACTCCCGGATTCATTTCAGTCACTTGGGTCTGGTGGGAAATTATTGCGAGTTCTTCCTTTTCCAACGAGAAGAAATACCGTGCTGGCAATGCGAGATATTAACGCACGCCCCTTTCCGTGAATAGCGAGCCCTGTTAACCAATAGGTCGTGGTAACTTAGGAGTTATTTTCTCCAAATGGGCTTTAGCGTGAAACGTATCCGTGAACCCTGATTTTAAAGCATGTGCCAAAACTTGAATGCTGTTTGCCTTCAAATAAAAACACTGATTTCTATTAGTTTTATTTTTTTTCAAGTGTGTATTTCAGGATAACTCATCTGACTAATATCTGACTGTGCGAGGTATGTGTAAAATACAGAGGCTTGCTGCATTAAATGGATTTAGGTTTGATAGACGTAGCATACATGTCATCACATAACTTCGGTTGCAGAACCGTACATACACATAAATGTAATCCTAACTCGACGTTGTGTTGCAGCTCGCGCGTCATGGGGTACCTGTCCACTCGACTGTCATTCTTGTCTCTGGCGTGGAGCGAGCCCGGCCTCCACGCGGCCAAGCACGTGGCCCACGTGTCTGTCTTCGTCACCTTCATCCTCGTCTTCACGCTCGCCTCGGGTGCCCTCAACGGTCCCACCACCCTCGTCAGCAAGGACCTCCCTCCCGCACAGCCCTCGGCTGTTGCTACTAATGTGAGCGCTGCATTTCACGTGGGCAGGTGTTCTTCGCGACCCCTGTGGACCCGCTGTTGTTTTCAGTGCTTTTTAATTTTACTAAAGTTTTTTTTTTAAGTGAAGCTAATGGAGTTTCGGTAAATTTAACGAGAAAAATTGCGATCCTAATTGCGAGTGATGTTCGTAAGTTCATAATCGTGTTTATTTTCATGTAAACGTAGAGATGCATTCTAGAATGTAAAAACAGACATGAATCAAACTTCGGTGATGCTAACTTGATTAGCCAATGACGTCGTTTTAACCTTGATTGAATACGGCTATATCCTGAAGTAGTTCAGAATGCTCTTATCTCTATTTTGCCTCGTCCTCGTTGTTTTAAACAAGGTAAAGTTAGCTCCATGTGGTGGTGACAGTTCATGAGTGTCTTTTGCGAGTTCTCTTTTATGTGCTGAGGAAAGATTGACTTAGTCAAATGTCAAGTATTTCCCGTGTACAGGTGAGTATAAAATAGCTCTACATCGCTGTTTATTCGACAATTAGTGTACACGGCCCATCAAAAATGACGAACTTCAATATTTTCCTTGAATGCATTTTTCAAATGTAAATGACGAACAAACAAAAATATTCTTTCTATTAGTACCCGCGGTTAAAATTTTCTTGTTACTTGTGCACTGGTGAAACTTGTATCCCAGATACGGTCATTAAGCGTCATGATGAGCATCACAGAGAGACAGAAGAAGGGAGCACCAAACAAATATAACGGTCACTGATACGGTCATTAAGCATCCTGAGCTTGAAGGAGAGACGGACCAACTAACCGAGACGAACCCAACTAATTTATTGTGTTCAGTAAGACGCCCTTTGTAATAACACAGGAAAAATTACGCGCAAAAATGTATAAATTTATTTATTTATAAAATAAAGAAGACACCTGGGTTTTTAATTTGTAGTATTGATTCACCTTAGCAGGAGGTTTGCCTAAATCGCGGTGTTATGTTCAGGAGCGCGCTGTGGACGCAGCTGCAGAAGATCCTAAACAAGAGCACCAGGGCGGGGATGAGAAGGAAGGCAAACCGCCGCCCTCAGTCAATGACGGCATCCCGCAACCGCTGCTGTTCATACTGCAGCTCCTCAGGTTCCTGCCTTTGTTGGCTCTCCCGCAGGTAATTTCATGTTGTGTTCTGCTACCAGGCTCAGCTGCTTGTTTTCTCTGCAAAGTTGTATCGAATTTCTTGTGATCACGGCGAGCTCCACTGCTTCGTTCTCTGCGAGGATATATTGAATTGCAAGACGTCTGCATGATTAGAGGCTGTTCTGTTTTATTCTCATGAAAGGTGGTTGAATTTTAAATGCTGATTTCATTTCATGGTCATGCGAGCTATACTGCATCATTCTGTCGCTTTGCTTTCTACACTGCATTATTCTGACGTTTTTCAGGCTACATTGTTTCATTTTGTATGCGTTACAGGCTGTACTTCTTCATTCTGTGGCTATACAAGCTACACTGCTTCATTCTGTTATACTGTATCACTCTGTTGTTATACTGTATCACTCTGTTGTTATACTGCATCATTCTGTAGCCATGCTGCTTCATTCTGTGGCCATACTGCTTCATTCTGTAGCTGCGATGTCGTAGAAAGAACGCACGAATTGGTCATGTTGACTCGTTTCACTGCTGCTGCAACTTGACTGGCCCCACTTTCTGGATGTGGGGAACTTCTGGCTCATGATTGATGTGTTGCTTGCTTGCTCGACTTGTGCGTGTCTCCTCCAAATGCGTGCGGCTTTCGTATTCGTTGCGTGAACCTTTACATGGAAGATCTTGGAAAATTAAAGTTTTTAAAAAATCTACTTAAATTGCTGACCAGCTGATTTTGCGATGCAGTGGTATTCGCCTTTGGATTGAGGATTTGGATCTGTGTGTCTTTGATGTAAAGTTTCTGTTTTCATTTCTTGATAACCTTAAGATGGAAAATCCTAAAGTCGGTAAATTTATGACAAACATATTGAACTGGTTATTCCAAAACGCTATAAAATCCACAATATTAGATTAGCATCAAATTATCCTTGAACTCATAATTGATGTCAACAGCCATCTGCTTGCTAGCCTCCACTAAGTTATGTGTGTGTGTGCGGCAACTGAAATGTAATACGAAGCATCAACTCCTTGTTTACATGTCATTACCTCTCAACAGCTGCGCGTGTTATCTGATGCTTGCCCATTGTGTACTTCAGGCTGAGCCAGCCACTGCTATGCTTCGTTTGAAATACTCGTCGATTGAATTTTAGAAGATCGTAATGCTTGGTATATCATCAAAGTGCTCGCTTTCTTAGTTGTCTTAGCTGCTTAATGAGTTTGACTAAACTAGTGTCAATACTGAGTGGGCTGTTTGGCGCTCGCTAAATACGATGTATTTAGTTTTCCTTGCGACTCTTAGTATTGGAAATTATTTTCTGTTTCAGTTGAGAATCTTTTAATAGTTATGAAACTAGAGTAAGATCTGAACGTGATGAGCTGACCTGTAGCGAGCTCAGAGGCGCAACTCAGAGGCGTCTGTCGTCGACTTAATTCGTTTGCATCATATCCAGATGCGCTCCCATGATGTGTAGTTTTTCGTCGTCGTTTTTCTTTCTCGTTAGCATGGCTATAGTAGCATTATACGATGCGAGGAAGATGTCATGTGCACGTCCTAAGCTTCCTATCGACGTCACTTCATTATTATCGAAGCGTTTACGAAGCGTGATTACGGCAAGATCTACTCAATGCTGCGTCGTATCGCGTGTTGCAATTGATGTTTATCTGGCTGAATCATATTCTTTTAGGAATCATTTTAATAGAATATTTGGTATTATTCGCTGCCACTAGCCCAATGTGTGGGCAAAACAATCCCCTCAGGGGGATACAACCATTGCATCTATGGGAATTAGCGCCCCCAGGAGAAATAAAATATTTTTTTTGTGGCAATGTTAAGAACCACCTTTTTCGGTTCACTGCTATCCTGTTCCCCCTCAGGGGGATACAAATATTGTATCTATGGGAATTAGCGCTCCCAGGGGGACAATGTGAGGGCTCGAGCTGAGAGTTAGGTAGGCCTTCTTTGTGTTGAAATAAAATGCTTTTGTTATGCTAAGAACCATCTTTTTTCGGTTCACTGCTGTCCTGTTTTTTCAGCGCCTACTACTCTCTACTTCAACTTTGATCTTGTTTCATGAACTTCTTTCTTATCTTACTGTTTCTATGCCCTTTCTGCATAGATTCCGCGTTCCCTTAACTCCATACTATATGGTGCCTTCTTCCTTCCTCTCTTTGGATCGCCTTTGTTGCGGATAGGGAGGCTTAAACTAACTAATAATCTAATCTAATCTGCTATCCTGTTTTTCTGCACCTACTACTTTCTTCTTCAACTTTTATCTTGTTCCATGAATTTCTTTCCCAAATTACTGTTTCCATGCCTCTTCTACATAGATTCCGCATTTTCTAATATCCATACCAAATGGTGCCTTCCTCCTTCCCCTCTTTGGATCGCATTTATTGCTGCGGGTAGGGAGGCTAAAACCAACGACTAAACTAAACTGGGCAAAACAATTTTATATATCTTATTAATTAGTTATGACGCCAATTCGCCGTGGATATGCCATGACTGGCGTCAGTCATGACCGATATGATATCTCAACAGAGCACTGTACGTCACAATATTGATAAGGGCTTGTTCATCGTGAAGGTGATTCAAAGTTAGAGCCCGAGTTAGTTCAGAGGAAAAAAAGGCCTTCGGCCTTAAGGGCTGGCACCTTGCGTATGCCTCCCGCAGCTCGGGCCGCCCCCCGTTGACTCGCGTTGCTCTCAAGGGAAGCGGCGTAACGCTTGCGTTCGGGCACGGGTTGAAATACCAACGGTTACCTATGAAAATGACATATGAGAAATACTAACGGGAGCTATTTCCTAAGTTATTCAAATACATCGTAAAATATTTCGATTTACAGAGATATATCCAAAATCCCCCTTTCCCCCTTAATTAAAATTAAGAAAATATTACGTCAAAATGTAGGCTGAGCTTCGTGGCATCTTCTGGCGGCGTTTAGATACAGGACCATGACAGCGTTGTGACCGTGGTTGTAACGCACCGAAGTTCCTAGAGCAAAGCTTCAAGGTTCTCACTGGCGAGAACTTTCCTCATACTTTCAGCACAGGTTATTTTAGAACTTAATTACCCCTCACGGGGATACAATTATTGTTTCTATGTGAATTAGCGCTCCCAGGGGGGAAATGTTCGAGGGCCCGAGCTGAGAGTTAGGTAGGCTTTCTTTTTGTTGAAATAAAACGTTTCTTGCCATGTTAAGGACCACCTTTTTCGGTTCAGTGCTGTCCTGTTTTTCAGCACCTACTACTTTCTTCTTTAACTTTTATCTTGTTTCATAACTTCTTTTCCAACTTACTGTTTCTATGCCCCTTCTGCGTGGATATATTCCCTAATATCCATACTAAATGGTGCCTTCCTCCTTCCTCTCTTCGATACGCATTTTTTTAGCGGTTAGGGAGGCTTAAACTAACTTATAATCTACAATCTTGGAACTTAATTATGGAACGATGCGCTGGTTAGTCGTATCTTCATGTTCCTAGCGTTACTTTTTTTGGATCGTAGATCATCGGTAGTTAAAGGCTATTATAACAAAGTAGAATCACCAGGCAGCGGTTCATATACTGAAAGTTGTTTTGGAAAACTGCAATCGTGTAGCTCTCTAAAATGGACTGCCTTTTTTAGGCCTCAGAAGCCAACGTGGCAACATGTGTGATTAATTTGGCGCAGCAAGCCATAGATAATCTAGTGTTTTGAAGCACCTCATGAACCGCCGAAACATCATAACCTTAATTTAATTTCGCATTATTTCCCGGGGTGAATATAAGTTTTCACACTCCGCTTCATTTCGTCTAGTTTTAGATATAAGTATTCACTGCTCTCTCACTTGATCTATTCTTGGCGTGAGTGCTAATTTCATCCTATTTTGAATTGAAGTGTCATGGCCTCGCGTTGTTTGCTATCTTCTAACTTGTGACCCCTCAGGGGATATTGGGATACAACTTTTGTATCTGTGGTAATTTACACTCCCTGGGGCAAAATGTGAGGTCCCGAGCTGAGAGTTAGGTAGGCTTTTTTTTGTTGAAGTAAAATGTTTTTGTTACCTCCAGGACCATCTTTTCTCGGTTCTCTGCTGTCCTGTTTTTTTAGCACCTACTACTTTCTACTTTAAATTTTATCATGTTCCATGAACTTCTTTCTCAATTTACTGTTTCGATGCACCTTGTGCATAGATTCCGCATTCCCTAATCTTCATTCTAAATGGTGCCTTCCACCTTCCTTTCTTTGGAAAACCCTTGCGGTTAGGGAGGCTTAAACTAACATCTAATTAAATCTTCTAACTCGCGGCTCATGTGTTCTCTGTGCAGTCGATATTCAATTTCCTGGGCCTGACGTGCTTCAACGCTTTCCCGAGGCGCGCGAAGCTCAAAGGCTCGCCCCTGTTGGCTCCGTTCGTTTGCCTGCGCGTGGTGACCCGCGGCGACTACCCCGACCTCGTCAGAACGAACTTGGCACGCAACCTTGACACGTGCCAGCGCGTCAACATGGAGAACTACTTATTTGAGGTGGTCACTGACAAGAAAATGGAGCTGCCTGAGAGCAAGAGGGTCAGACAGGTGCGTACTTCACACGTCCTCTTTCTGAGCGAAGATTTATAATCGATCGATGCCACACGGATATTTCAGATAGGACTCTCGACACTACTGATATGAGTGATGTTAAAATCGATGGCAAATTTAAAAATGTTCTTATTTAGTACAACAACGATGTCATACAAAATAACTTGGACGATATTGCTGTAGATGTTTCATAGGGCATCTATGTTGTAAAAATAGTCTAAACTTTTATTTTTCTTTTGATCTGTTTGTTGGCATGATTCATTTTCTACGTGCATTGGTCTGATGTTTTCTTCTTGGTATTTTTTTGCTGATTCGTCCCGTTATTGCAACTCATGTGTCGTCCATATTACATGTTCACTCTTTGTATCAAGCAACTTTTGCTTTCGAGGTATTAGACAATATTCTTGGAAAGTCTTCCATTAATTTCAGTTCATAGCGGGCTTCTTTATATACCGTACTTATATTTGAACATGAAACCCAAATGAAGCGAATAACAAGTTCACTAAACCACTGAAGTTCAAATCTATACAGAAGTTTGAATAATTGACGCTAAGCAAATTACAAGTGTACTGAGCAACTATAGTTGACACCTAATCAAAAGCTCAAATAATTGACACTAAGCAAATAAGTTTGTTGAGCGACTATAATTAACACCTAATCAAAAGCTCAAATAATTGACCGTAAGCAAATAAGTTTGTTGAGCGACTAAAATTAACACCTAATCAAAAGATCGTATAATTGACACTAAGCAAAAAAGAAGTTTATTGAGCGACCAATGTTGACACCTGATCAAAAGCTTGTGTAATTGACACTAAGCGAATAACAAGTCTACTGAGCAACTAAAGTTGACACCCGATCAAAAGCTCGTACGATCGAGTGTATGTAATTTGACCCTCAGCTGGTGGTGCCCTCGAGCTACCGCACGAAGAGCGGCGCGCTGTTCAAGGCTCGCGCTCTGCAGTACTGCCTCGAGGATGACGTCAACCTGCTCTCTGACACGGACTGGATAGTGCACCTGGACGAGGAGACCATCGTTACAGAGGCGGCTCTCAGGGGCGTCCTCAACTTTGTTATGGATGGCCGCCATCAGTTTGGACAGGTGAGGCAGGGGTGTGCCGTCAGAGAACTTCACTTCCGATTGGTGGAAAGGATTTTCCAGTTGACTCGTTTTAGTGTCTGCTTCCGGCTCTAACTGAAATTAGGTTCTCGTGTCACAATTTTACGTTTGGGCAGATAAGGATGGACTTGCGACAGGATATGCTTCCAGTTTCGATGGAAGAGAGGAGTTTTGGTGGAAATGGATTTAAACGAAGTGCGCAGTAAATTGAGTAAATTGGACATGCGCGAGCAATGTAGACAGACACGAGTAATTTTGATACAACTAAAGACTCACAGCTTCATTCTGGTGAGAACGTCGGCCGCTTGGTGTATCGGTGTTTCATTGAAAGTAAAGAATTCAGGATGAAATCCTACCTGAAAAAAGCCACATCAAACACTTCCTCGGCCTATTACGGGAAGGCTCAGTCAGTTGAGGCAATGCCGCATTTCGACCATAACGCACTTGGAATTTGGCGTGAGCTACTCTCAGATTTACAGAAAAATAAAGCAATACCTAATGTAGAGTAACACCGAACTAAGTTTTTGAGGTGATTCAATGTTAGAGCGTAACGTCACGAAGTGGTTGGCTATCTCTTGCAAGTTTACGTGACCTATGCGCGACAGTGGGCTTAAATATGTAGTATACCGATAAATATGATCAAATTTCTCACCAGAGAATTTTCAATTATGACGATTGAAAACAACTGAATAAACACAAAGCTGTTGAATACATTACGAGCCACGTAATATATTACAGACTGTTGAAAGCGAAAGCTCGACAAGAATAAATTTTTTTAAGACTGGGTTTTGACAGAGTTTCAAATACCGCTACAATTAAAAGTAAGCTCCTTGACTGTCGTGGCACCAATCTTCACTAGAGAAAATTTTTGTTCATCTTATTGATAATTATTTTTTCCTTATTGTTTTGATTTAGTTTAAATTTGCAGTAGTAGGGCTTATTTAGCCATTCATCTCATCCATTCTGTGAGAAAAGCTATTTGAGTTTGATTTAAATGAGAGCAACCTGAGTTATAGTGCGTTCGGTCAAATTAAAATTCTTCCGAATCTGACTTAAATGAAGATGACAGGTAATGGGTGGTTATTTCCATATAATATAAATAAGACTTGCATCCCCCTCCTCTCGAGAGAAGTTTGGCTGCTACAAAAAGAGACCCCTTCACTGCCATATGAACGAACCAAAGCTACCTGGCATGTCGCGTGATCTATGAGACGCAGCATCCAACGATCGAGACGGCAATGGGCTGATCTTAACAGTCGTGAGTGCCAGTCATCCCACACAATATCAGCAAGTTCTTGATGAGAGGGACATAAGCGAGTATTTGAGGTAATTTCCTTCACGGTTTCAAAACAGGGCCTGATCACCTACGCGAACGAGTCCATCCAGAACTGGTTCACGACCCTCGCAGACAGCTTCAGGGTGGCGGACGACATGGGCAAGCTGCGCTTTGAGCTCAAGGTGTTCCACAAGCCGCTCTTTGGATGGAAAGGCTCTTATGTAGTTACGCAGGTGTGTCTTGCATTATTTTTTTTTATTTAACTACCTTGTGTCTTGCATTATCTTCCTTGATTCGACTGCCTTGCGTCCTGCATTTCGGCTCAAAATGTGGATACGTATTTACCACTAAGAATTGCTTCTGCCAGGAAAAAATTTTTCTGTTTCTCGTCAAGAAAAATAAGGAAAAAGGTTCTTGATTACTTCGGATCCAACGATGCAATAAAAAAAACTTCAGATCTCACTCCTACAGTAGGAACTGATCAAATTAATGCAGCAGAAAAGTAAAAATCTAGGTCTCTGATTTGATAGAAACATGTCATTCAAATCTCATGTTGAGAATACTTACAACAAAATTTACGTAACTTTGATGTTTTTTCATCGTATAAAGAGTATGCTCGACGAAAAATCCAGATTATTGGCCATTCAATCCCTGGTGTTTTCGCGCACTGACAACTGCAGCCTAGGATGGGGAAACTTTCCTCCATATCTTCAAAGGGATTTACAAAAGTGCATGAATTTCGCAGCCGAGATAGTATATAACGGTAATTTAAAAAGAAGTAATTACGTAACCCCTCTCCTTCATAAACTCGGCTGGACTCCTATTCAAGAAAAGCTCCTCATGCAGAGGGTTCAATACGTATTCTCCTCGTTATATCTTCCTCAGAGCAATGCTGAGATAGTGCGTTTCCATCCACCCACTGTAACCAACCTAAAGCCGAACAAAAACAACAATGTCTCAGTCGACTATCGTTCATCTCACATAGTACAGAAGGCTCTGTCAATATCAGGCGCCATACTGTCGAATAAATTTCCCCTGAGTATTGAAATTCCTCAAAGACTGAGAGAATTAAAGACCAAAATAGCTCGTCATCTTGCGTCTCAACAATAATTTTTAGTTACAGAACAAACTGAATAAGTATTTACGAATCTCATTTGCTCAATATCTCCATTGCTGAACAATCTCCCTTGCTCAATGTTTTATAATTCATCACATTACACAACAGTTTTGAAGTATGCGTAGGTATTATGATTTGATCTTCTATACGTTGGGATTTACAAACATGCTGACTAGTAAATGTGTGTGCGTATATGGGTGTATGTGCGCATATATATATATGGGTGTGCACTGGACTAGCATCTAGCATATGAACTATTAATACTATGTATGTGCATGTGTGAGCGTATATGTATGCACATATACATATATTTGTGCTGTGCACTAGACTGGTAACTAGAATTTGGATGAGAAATACCGCTTTTATTTCTGTTCACTCTCAACTTGCAACATTACCTAACACGTCATCTCTCTTTACTATTGTAAAGCAGTCACAAAAAATGTAAATTTGTTGCGTGATCACCCATATATGTTTTATTAAGATGCTTTCCAACTAATGACCGTTATGTTAAAAGATTTTAATTCTAAAAACAAAACTTGTAATTTTCATATCTTTCATGCTTGTATCCTAGTATCCGTGTTCATGTGTGTGTCTATGTATGCGTACGCACATATAGGTGTGTGCACTGGACTAGCAACTAGCATATGAACTTGACTACCTCCCTCTTTCACTCGCAACTTGTAACACTACCCTAACTCGTCATTTTCACTTCATTGTTTTAAAACATTTGCAAAAAATTTAATTTGTTGTGTGATCACCCATACACTTGTATGTTCGAATAAGATGTTCATCAACTAATGTCCGTTATGTTACAATTTTTTAATTAGAAAAACAAAAAATGGAATTTTCATAATTTTCAAGCTTGTATCCTGGGATCTGTGTGCATGTATGCGTACATTCGTACAGAAACTTAAAAACGAAGAAAATTCCAAGGAACTTAATCATATTTAATTGGAAAACATTTCGGAGTCCAGCTCTATCATCAGTTCAAAGATACAATTCATTATGTCTGCTATAAAAGAAGAAACAAAAATGTTGTAGACAGGCATTAAAACAAATCACCAATACAAAAATGAAAACATGTCGTAAAAAAGAAACGACAAAATTGCTATTTAGTTACTATTTGCAATGGGTATGAACTATCGGTATTGTTGAGGGCCGGTTTTCGTTTAAAAATATGTAACGACTCTAAAATCCTAAGGTCATATGAAGTTGAAGCGGAATCTTAGATTTTGAAGCCTTAGGAGGCTATCGGTACGTTGCATTGTTCTGCGTGATTGCGTATTGCAGAGTGAGAGAGGTGAGCTAATTGGTTTCCAGTACTGAAGCTTCTACCGCGATGTTCGGCCACTCTGATATAAAAGTTGCGTGACATCATGCCGACGAACGATGATGTGCACTGCACAAAACTGTAAGAATAAATTCGTTTTTAAGTTTCTAATCAAGTTGCGATTTAAGCAAACTATTGACCAGTTCAGATGTATACATTCGTATATGTTTGTACATTCATGCATTTACACAACAGTTCTTACAAAATCTCTACACAATCGACTTGCATTTGTCTTGTAAACTTGGTTTGTTGGTTAAAGCGTGCTCATTTAAGCAATCAGCTAAGTGTCATTTTTCTAAAGTGCTGTCATTTGTCTTGTAAACTTGGTTTGTTGGTTAAAGCGTGCTCATTTAAGCAATCAGCTAAGTGTCATTTTTCTAAAGTGCTGACATGTCATAAAATTCAATACCGCAAATCACTGAGCTTGTATTTCACTACAAGTGTGCACCAAAAAGAGTATTCTCAACCATAGATTGTGACATTCATACATTGTGACAAATATCATCAAATCTAGATTAAGCAACACTAAGGATACACTGCCCTCAATTATTTTTTTCGACCAGGGACATGGGTATTACAATACCCAATATCAATAGGTATCAATATCATATAACAATACAATATCATATAAGTGTATTTTTTCTTACTTTAAAATATTTAAAATATTTCAAAAACCAAAGATGTCTTGTACCATCTCTATTAATAAACTGTTTTTCTTTTTTTCTTTTTCTTTTCTATCAGTACGCGTTTATGTATGTATGTGAGCATTTATTCATTCTTTATGTAGCTATGTGTGTTAAAAACAATAGGAAAAAAACATCATCTAAGTTGAGGGTTATCAAGAATCTTGCGTACTTGCGTCAGGATGCGTCCGCTGTCATTCCTGGTGTATTCCGAAGTGTCATGCATCGATGCTTGATGCTGCCTCAAAATTGAAATTTCTTTTAATATTGAATTTATCATTCAAATTTCACCAAGTTCTTGAATGAGGTGATCTGAGTGAGTTAAATTCAACATTTTTAAGAATTCTGACTCGCCATCCTGTCCCTCTGTCAGTAGATCATTGCATTCCTGCCATGCATGCTGTTGAGTTTTGAACATAAAACCTGATCGGGGTTGTGGTAAAATCTTCGCTATATGTGTTAAATTTGCTGAACTGAAGGTCTGAAATCGTATTCATGCATATTTCCTGCACTATATTGGCTTTAATTACACAGTACAGAACTGGTTCAAACTGGGAGTGACGTTCTACAACATGAACACATGCTGCATATTCCTTCTTCTTAAGGAGCTAAATTATGAAAATTCCGGACTGAAGTAATTGCAAATTTTTTACTATTTCGGTGTCTAAGGGAAAATACTCTACTCGTGTCATCTAAAAATATTTGCTTTCCCACGTTCTAATACGTGACGATGTTGAAAATTTTCAGTCAGACTGAAGAAAAAACAAAATTTTATCCATTTTCCATCATGGGTTTGAGTTTGATTGTAGAGGAAGAGGTTTAGCCTCTCGTTGTTTACGATCAGTTGAACTAAGATGTTCTAATTTGTAGGTGGGGGCAGAGAGACGCGTCACGTTCGACCACGGTCCTGACGGGAGCGTGGCTGAGGACAACTACTTTGGCATGGTGGCCCAGCGCGACGGCTACTCCTTCAACTTCATCGAGGGCGAGATGTGGGAGAAGAGTCCCTTCACCATCTACGACTTCCTGCAGCAACGGAAGCGGTGGCTGCAAGGGTTGTTGCTCGTCGTCCATAGCCGCCAAATTCCGGTCAGTTCATCATTTTTATTCTTCTATGAAGAATTGATTTGGCGTAGCGTCTCTGTAAAATGCGGGTATTTTTTTTAGATTGTTCACATTCATTTCTGAGAGTATAAACTTGGGCTTCTAGAAATATGCAGATGCTTTTTTTAGCATGTGTTTACATTTATCGTGTAGCTTGCTAATTTTTGTGGAATGAGGACGTGCACGTAGTGATTACAGGTAGACTCCTCAAGGACATACGACTATTGTATCTGAGGGAATTTGCACTCCCAGGGGGAAAATGTGAGGGCCCGAGCTGAGAGTTACGTATGCCTTCTTTTTGTTGAAATTAAATGTTTTTGTTCTGTAAAGACCATATCATTTTCGGTTCACTGCTGCCCTGTTTTTTAGCATATACTACTTTCTTCTTCGACTTCGATCTTGTCTCTCAATCTTCTTTCTCAATTTACTGTTTCTATGCCCTTGCTGCATAGATTCCGCGTTCTCTTGACTCCATACTAAATGATGCCTTCCTCCTTCCTCTCATAGAATTTGTTGCGGATAGGGAGGCTTAAACTAACTAATGATCTAATCATTACAGGTAGAATGTAGAGTTATTAACATGCACAGCTTTCGTAGGCCCTTTCAATATATGTTTTTTTTTGTATCATACAATCGAAAAACCTGTGCCTCAACAATTTCAGTATTTTTGAGAAAAACTCTTGTCATCAAAGAGGATGAGCTTTCACACGCTGTGATGCGTGGCGATGTTCAAAATTTTTTGTCAAACTGAAAAAATATTAAACTAAGTTATTGAAATTTATATTAAACTAAACTAACGACCACGATACACCAGTAACTGAGCCTTTCTAAGTGCAGGTGGGTAGAGAGGCGACTTATGACAGACTTGCAAAACGTGGGATCTAGTAGCACTGTACGTAAATCGTTGAGCGATTCAACGGTGGATGCCCGTAATCAACAAAAACAAAACGCCAACCAATTAAGGAACTATCAAAATTTGGCAGAGAGAAGTATAATCCTCTCTGCTAACTTCTGCATTCTCTCGGCATACCTTGCCGAGATTATTCGGTATGCCGAAGATAACGCTGTCATTTACTTTCTAGATAATGGAAGGAATTGACAAATACACCTTTGCACTTTATTCAAAAAAATTCTTCTTGGTTGCATCTCTGTCAAGTTCTTAGTTTCATTTAACTGTTCAATTGTTACCTAACAGCTATGTGTTACATGCATAAAATACAAGCAGCGTGCCATAGTTAAAGGTATATTTACTAAATTCCTTGAACTTAATTTCATCATTCATTCAGTGAGGTACAGCAATTGTATTTCAGGGAATTAGCGTTCCTTGAGGGAAGATGTGCGGTTCTGAAGTAAAAGTTGGGTAGACATTTCATTTGGTGAAATAGGGTAGTTATTCTTTGGTCTGTATCGGGCCATCTTTTTCGGTGCATTCCTGTCATTTTTTCGGCCACTATTTTTTCCAACTGCATCATGCTTTGTTAACTTATTTCAATTTCGCTGTTTTTAAGTGCAGGGTGTGGGGATACACATTATACGAAGATTCCCTGTTCCCTTAATTTCATACTAAATGGTGCATCCCTCATTACTCTCTTTGGAACACCTGTATTGTGATAAAAGGGACGTAAACTAACTTTTAATCTAATCTTATTTATGACACCACTTCCGTTTATGATGTAATTTTGGTGACATGTTTATGCCCTGGGAGGACGACCACTCTTTGATTCGCTTATGTGATATAGAATCCCCGGGGAAATTAGATGAAAGTACATGAATTAAGTATAAATTTTTTCTTTACAAAAACATTATTTACCCATAAACCTAAATGTTCCTGGTAACATTGGTTCACCTTCAGTGCGCACGATTTGCTAATTGGAGCCCATTTACTTGATTGTTTGCTCGTGTGCGTGCATTAATTCGTGCATGCGTCAGTACCACGCCTTCATTGCGGGGTGCCGCATTGCGGATGCTGATTCAGCATAAGCTAGATAGTATAAATTGAGATGCGAGGCCTTCAGAGCCGCATTTGGGCCGCTTCCCACCTTGGAACAACATTGCCATCAGTAAACGTCGCAGCTCTCCGGAAGTATCTCTATCCTCTGGTACTGACACTCGCACCCCACAGCTCAAGACCAAGTGGCTGATGACCCTGTCGCTGTATTCATGGCTCACGATGCCGGTGGCCATCGCATCTGTAGCTCTGACCGCAGTGTGCCCCGTGGCAGTGCCTGGCATCATCAACTACGTGGCTGCGTTCGTGGGCAGCGTCAACATCTACATGTACGTGTTCGGCGTGATCAAGTCGTTCAGGGTGGACCGCTTGGGGTGGGGCCGCATGATTGCCTGCATAGCGGGAGCCCTGGTCACCATGCCCTTCAATATGCTCATCGAAAATGTCGCCGTCATTCGGGGACTTTTTGGAAATAAACACAAATTCTATGTCGTCAAGAAACTTCCCGTGTTCGATACCACCGCCGGAAATCTGGCGTGATGTGTGTATTTCGTTCGTTATTTATTTCTTTGCATCCTGGTCAGGAAGTTTTACAAGCACTCAACGACTAACTCATACCATGTACTGATAAGCATCACGCTTGTCAATTTCCACATTAACGTGATTGCAGCATGAAATGTTCGACTTTTCCATTTTTGATAACCTATCATGTGTTTCACATTGTGTAAATTTTCTTTGTAAGGAACGGTTTTTTCAGCCGTGAAATACTGCCTACATCTTACTGTGCTCGAATGTTCTCATGATCATAGTGCCTGTATTCGTCCCTCGAGGAAGGTAATATCTTTTCCATTCGCTCAGAATTATCACATTATGAGTATGGCCGAGACGAGTTATAATGCGTGTAGCTTTAATTCATTGACGGAACTCTGGGTTCTACTGTCAGTTACACCTAGTCATTTAACGATGAAATCCTTCGAGTGCGCCAAAATTAAAATGACCAAAGAGGCTGGAAAAAATCAACTTGCTGCCATCAAACCGTGCTCCTACTGCCTCGTGCCTGCGTGGGCAGATGTACATTATAACAGTGCCGTGTTCTAGCCTTTGTTATCGGTGGAAAGATTGTTTTATGTCATCGTTGTTGTGCTTCAGAAAACTTAGGGACATTTCTTGCTACACGGCAGGATCAACACGACCTGGTATGCGAGTTTTCAAATGTTTCATCATTATTCCTTGCATTATCTTCCGTGTGAGACAGGCCAGAGTCTCATACGACAATCTCATGCACGAAAGGTGCTGTTTTTTCGTCGTCTTTTTCATGATTTTAATTATTTTTTACCTCGTATTCTTCCCCTCGGGGCGATATTATCATTGTGTCTATGGGAGTTAGCGCTCCCAGAGGGAATATGTGAGGTCTCGAGTTGAAGGTTATGTAGGCCTTTCTTTTTTTGAAATAGAATAGGTTTTTGCTTTGTTACGAATCATCTTTTTTCGGTTCACTGCTGTCCTGTTTTTCAGCACCTGCAACTTTCTTCGGCAACTTTTATATCTCATTTCCAAAAATTCTTTCTCCACCTCCTGTTTTTATGCACTTAGTGTATAATTTGCGCGTTCACCCAACTCCATACTAAATGGTGCCTTCCTCTCTTCGGATGGCCTTCATTTCGGCTAGGGATACATCTATTCTTATATTCATCGAATTGCTTATGCTACTGCCACGTGTCAACTGTAGAGGGCTGTGCCAACCAAGGCATGGAAATGTGTCACGTATATGCTCTAATTAGTGAAATTTTCATTGCTTTTCCTCTATCATGCTCGCTTTTGTCGGAAAAACCGTGCTTAAGTTTCGAAGTTAATTTTGATAATGTTAATGGTATTATTCATGCTAATAACTATCATCACGCTCTGTGCAGCACGTTTTTGGAGTTGGAAGGCATGCAGTCTAATCCAGCTGAATCCATATCGGTGATTCCGTGAAATATATTTGTAAAAGAAGCTGTTATTAAGTGCGGCGTAATCAGTTCCTAGCAAAAATTTTTGGTTGTGTTCTGTTTCGCAACTCTGCGATGTTTCACAGCTGCCTGCCGGCTTGTAGCTGTCCGCGCTTTACTGCAATATCTTCCAAAATTACAAGTACAATTGACATTAAATCTGGCTTACTAATCAGAGAACTGATTATCAAGAGTGATCTATCATTTTCTGGCTCAAAATCTAGATTTTTTTGTTGCAAGTGAAAGTGTGTGTTCTTAATTAATCACGAACTTTTGCAATGCGATTTATGGTCAAGCGTGGAATACTTTTATTCAAACTGAGAAGTGCTGTTCTTACCTGAACAGAGTAAATTTTGGAATTGAATAAGTCCTCTGGCTGAGACATATGGCCGAAACCCCAGTCTAATTTCATTGGCTTTTCTCATGGTAATTGAACTGAAAAGTGTGCGGTATTTGCATGTGTTAGCCGTACATTCCTCATATTTAAATTGATGGAAACATGTTCTTGTAGCCAAATCAGCCTAGTCAGCAAAATCACCGCTTTGAAAGCTCTTTTTCATGTAATGACTATGTTACCTACTAACAAAATCTGAAGTTTGGCTATTTGTACATAGTTTATATACAATTCAAACTGTGAGTTTTTGTATATTGCTGCCGAGTGTTTTCCCGTTTTGCAAGCATGGCGAGTGTGGCACAGCTGATAATGTGATAACGCAACTGATAATTGGAATAGCATGAGTTGTCCAGGTGGTCAAAATTCTGTTCCTATCATTTTATTCTCCCTTGTAAAAGTAGTGGTAATCCGACGCACAGGAAATTCAGCACAATGTGCCATCTAGGTTGTTGTACTTGTATTTTTTTTGTATTCCTTTTTTTTATCTTTTCCTATCGCTCCTGTTTTCAGTTTTGAAGTTGGAAGCTCAATGAATACGCTCCATTTGTTGACTTCTTTTGAGGATGCCTTAAGTTCATTGGCAAGCGTGGGCGAGGGTCATCTTCTCCCATTCCTGAGTTATGCTAGCAATTTGGGCACTGGTATGAACATTATTTGGCGTGGTACTAGCTGCTAGAATTTCATTTGTCGAGAAACTTGGAGAGCAAAAAAGTACGTTGCACGAGTGGCATTCGAAGTTCGGACCAGACTCATTTCGCAGTTTATTGACTGCAGTTGCATGATATTTAATTCGTTGGCCTGAATAGTACTATTTTGATATTAAATTTTGGTTATTTCTGCTAGACTTAATGGAGTTATTTGTGTGGTACCCAGAGAAGTTCTTGAAACAGGCGCGCGGTTGGTTTGTTTTGAGGATCTTAAATATATTCCAAGTTAGTGGACGTAGTCGTGGGATTTTATCAAATTTAACTTTTACAAGAAGTGCAATTTTTCAATGATTTGTCTCTGAGCATTATTTCGTTGAGAAATTGCGGTGCAGTTTTTGTCTCGTTTCAAACTGTGGAATAGGTGTACCTTTGCTGGTATCGTGGTCGTCTTTTCTTGGCATGTCCAATTATTTAATTTACGACTAGTTTTTCGAAATTAAGCACTAATTATTTGATTTGGTTGCTCTGACTTATTTTGTTGTACATAGTCTCGTGCATCCTAGGATGCGTGTGCTAGCGCTGCTCTAACTAAATAAACCAATTATGCCGTGATATTAAACGCCAGAATGAAAATTGGTGTCAATTAATTGTAAAAATATAGGTCAATCTTCGTCATCGGATTTCTAAAAGTTTTCCCCCCAGGAGGAGACAACAATTGTATCTTTGGGAATTAGCACTCCCAGGGTGAACATGAAAGGTCCGAGCAGACAGTTACGTTGGCCTTTTTTGTTGAAATAAAATGTTTCTTGTCATGTTAAGGACCCTCTTTATCCGGTTCACTGCTATCCTCTTTTCATCACATCCTATTTTCTTCTTCAACTTTTTTCTTGGTTCATGAACTTCTTTCTCAATTTACTCTTTCTATGCACCTTGTGCATAGATTGTGCGTTCCCTTATTTCCATACTAATTTTGCCTTCTTCCTTCTTCTCTTTGGAACGCCTTTGTTGCGGTTAGAGTGGCTTAAACTAACATCTAATCCTCTTAGTTCTCACTTCAATATCTACTTATATTGATGCGTTATGAGTTTATGAGAATGTTTTCACAGCTTAATCGACTTTGACATTATATTAGATATTTTACAATGCCGCTAATGAAGACACTTTTATGTGGATGAAATTCTGTGGAAAAATACACATAATGTGCACCACTGCGTGAACATTGTACCCATTGATGCTGGTTGTGCAGCAGCATGTCAGAGCTTCATCTATGCAGAAGGTGTGGGGGCTCATTGTCCCTTAATGCGGCTTATGCGTGACTACGTCCTATCATATGGTGTCCAAAACATACGTTACTGAGTTTTACACCAGACCTATTCTGTTAGTCAAGTTTTTCTATGTCCTGTAAATGTTTTCGAATCCGTAACGAAGGCCTCGTTTGAAATGCTTAGTACCACTTTCGGTCTTGAAAGACCTTTCAGTTTTCGTTTTTACTCTTGCCATCATCGGTGGCATTTTTTTTTTTAGCATTACGACGGATGTACAGGAAAATGTTACCGTGACTTTCATTTATGTTAAGCGGAATAAATAATTTAATGACTAATCAACATACATTCCCTGGCAACGATGTAGGGGTGATGGTCTATTTGAATATGTTGAACCTGCTATACATTTAGCACCATCCATTATTTCTATCGAAACTGTGACCTACTTAAATGTTTTTATACGATGCACTTTCTGTGGGTGCTACTGCTACCATTGAGAGTTAATCGTTTCAAGTCTCCAGTTCGCAGCGTCAAATATTCTCGTGTTTCGGAATGAAAACTTCGTGGGATGTGTCGCTAAGTGATTGATTGATTCAACTGAATTTATTTTTCTAATCGCGTCAAAAGTAAAATTGTGTTTTTCTTAAGAGAATTTAGATTCTTATTTGAGCCTGACAAGTCGTACGAGTGCCGAGGTACAAGAGGGAAAATTTGTAAAAAAAATTAGGAGCAAACTCGTTTCGCTTCATTTGTCTCATCTCTGTACTGTGTATTAATAGGCTGCTTTGTATTTTGGCATTTATTCTGTGAATAAGAGCATTTCTGAAGGCTGTGTGTAATGCTGCATCTCCCTCATACATGTGTATGTGCGAACACTGTCGCTACACAAGTAAATACGGTTGCGGGTATCACGCAAAGTAGCGCAAGGTCACGTCTTCCCGTCACTGCCGTTCACATTGCTGTTGTCCTAACTTTGACAGGCTAGACCCTCGCTGTCACTGTAATGCATCTTTTCCTCAACAATACTAGCAAACTAGGCGGTGTACTTGCGAAAAAAGTTAATGTCTGTCTACCCTATACTTGCAGTGTTCATGACTCGAGCACTTTCACTTTTTCAGCTTCATGTATATGGCTACGGTCGTAAAACCTCATGTTATCTAGTCATCAGACCGTAAATTGTTTTTATGAGGGCAAGGTCTTCACTGGTGGCCAGATTTGCGATGTCTGATGCCACGACCTGCGGCCTTGGAATTAATTCTGCTGGTTTTCGTTGTAAGAAACTTTGGGTGCCTCAAATGAGTATCAGTCTTCTAAGTTACTTCAGCAAAAGGGGCAGGGCTTCTCGGTGATGTCTCCAGCTACTCACCACAATGTTCAAACTTCATACTGGGCTAGCTTCTTGGTCTAAGAATGTGATTTGATGTAACGATGGAAGCTTTTTTGAGTCTCTCATCTGGGGTTACTTCGGCAAACCGTCCCAGGTCCCGCTCTGGGACATTTTGG
>JACJUY010000606.1:122366-148109 GCA_014220935.1 Platorchestia sp. MABIK | reverse complement strand
CGGAGAATGCCCACTGCTATTTGTAACATTTCGTTTTAAACTTCTGCCGTGGGTAAATTCTACGAAATCCATTGACCGTATCGACAGGAACAATTGTTACGCCGTAATTATCATGAACATTGAGTGTGTCTCTTTTTGTCCGTGGAAGTTACTGATTCACCTAATTAAATTTACCGATGTTATACTATTGTAATTATTTTATTGCGTAAAGTGATGAAAGTCTTAGAAAGGGCTGCTAATTTTCAATGTTAAAAAATTTTTCTCTGAAACATCGTCGCTGAGGCAAGCGATGTCGGTGTTTGTATAATATTGTGAACATAATCGTACTTGAGAACAATGTAGTTGGAGTGATAGTGCTAAGCGAATTAGTATGCTGCTTTGTGTTTTGTGTACGTTATTATCATTAGGTCCGTTGTGTATATTGTGTATTAAATATTTTGTTATTGACGTGTAATTAGATATTATTTTGCTAGTGAAATAAAGTGTCAGTCGTGATTTGAGTCAACAGGCGCTCGCAAGAACTTCAAGATACTGAGGTATTGATGTCATTTTACTATTTTGCAAAGTTGAAATCAAAACCCTACCGCGTGCAAAATTTCTCCTGTTTGCACAATTTGTATGGCTGGAATGAGGAAGAAGAGATAGCAACATCACTTCGTTTCTCTCATCGAGCACAACGTGCCAGCGCTCGCAGCTGATCTCTACGCTGGTGTATGTACAGGTTGTGCTTTGTCCTTGCCCTTATTGGTTAAATGCATGGCATGCGTTCAGTTTCAGTTTACAAGTTGCTAAGGTTTGGCTGGAAATGCTGTTCTTGCCGTGAGAACATGGGCTCCGCATTCATGTATAAGGTCACGTGAAGTACACAGAGCTTTAGTATCCCGACAGAAAATTAATGAATATAGGGCCTGCTGTTAATATTATGTAACACGTCAATGAATCATTCGAGTACCGTGATTTTCGTCCTCTTTTGTGTTACTGCTGGATAAGCATGCTGAATTATTGCGCTGTATCTAGCCCTTTTGGAAAGACAATGGCACGTAGGTTCCTCTCTCTCCTTCAAAACGTCGTTTTAAGGGCATCTGTGCCGACATGGGTTCTTGAGGGGTCAAACCAGCCATACTACGGGTAGCGGTGCGTCTTTAATGTTAAGTAATTGCTTTGCTCGTGCAAACAAAGCTGTGCGTGTGAATTGTATAATTTATGAACTGTCTAGTCTCGTGGTTGTGTGCGTGTGTAGGTACTAATGACCATGTTCATAATGGAAAGTTCCAGATTTTCGTAGTACTTTACTTCCTAGAATGCACATTTTTACCTGATACGTTAACTCCATCATGTTAATCTGTTGTTTGTAATAGTATTTGAATTCTAAGTGAGAAGTTGTATGGGTTGTATAAAAAATTTGCGTGAGGGTTTTCATCAATAATTTCACATTCCTCGTCATCCAGTGGCTTCAGTAGAGTCAAATATTCTTCTGGTCTCTACCAGACTTCCAGACTCCTAGTTGAAGGATTTTTTAATATTGCCATCGTTTTTAACAACTAAATATTGTTCGTCACTATCCTCGCGCTCTAATAGTAGTTACTAGTATATTTCAATATCAAAAATATGGTAGAAATAGAAATTTGACCAATTCGAATTTTGAATGAAATTTATGGTATCCAATGGGATAAATACCAGAATGCAACAGTTTCAAAAAGTGATATTTTCTTGCCCTTAAGTTTTATTTTGCTTTTGCAAATTCTTGTATTACTTTCACTCGTGTGTGTATATATGGTAAAAATTATTTTACGTAGACTTTCGTGAAGGACCATGAGAAATATTCATCATAACGGATCTCTGTAACGAGAAGTGTTGTTTCAAAAGGCTGTCATTATGTCTTGATCTCGACACCTGCATGCCATCGTATGTTGCGAGTTTGCTGGCAATCTTAGCAGTACGCGATGCAAATTTTACTAATCATGGCACTCTAAGAAATATTCAATTATGCGTTAAGCAGAATTATCCAACTCCAATTCGAAGCACAAGCTGCAGCCTGTATTGGAAGAATCTTTTTGGATTCCGCAGGAGAGATCGAATGCCATAAATTGTAACCTTGCACTTTCGATGTACAGCATCTGCATGGATGTGCGTATTTGTTAGTCTACTCTAGCATTGTGTGTGATTATAGCAATCATTAATATTTGTCACTTTTGATCATGATATCACGCAAAGTATTACAATATTTTCCTCGATTAGAAACATTGGCTGCATTCGTATGGTTCTGTACATTTAATTTAGTGGTTTTAGTTTCAGGTGCCAAAAGTTAGCTGCTGTATCAGAAACCTGAAAGTTATCAGTTGGTGACGTATTTTGCACAAGTTCTAAATTGACAGATGTTTAATCTTTGAAGTTCTGCCGTCTGTAAATGCAAATTCAAATGAAAAAGTCTGCATTTAAAAAAAATAACGCAATGGTACAGGAACTCTAAGCTGGTCTGTTATCAAATTTTTTATCGACATGTCTCCGGACTTGTCGCCTCAATCTCACTTTATTTTATTTTCTTTGTTCTGATGTGCATATTGGACGAACGTGATCCTCATTTGACCACTCAGCTCTCGAATGCGAACATAACATTGAAGGTTACCTTATATTACTGCAGGGTCCACCGAAAATAGTCATGCGCGATTAAATTTAAAACATTTTTCGTAGCCTTCACATTTATTTCTTCAAATCGTGCTGTCTGCCCTTTTCTGTGCTATTTCTGTTATTTTCAAGAGAAATAGATTTTCGTGCTAGACGAGTGTGACCCACCACCAGCAGGAACCCAATGGACTTCTCTCTTTAGGATATCTTGCAGCAGAAGGCTTGCGTAGTCCAGCACAAGTCAATCGAATCGTTACAGCGAGCTCTAAAGAAAACTTGGGATGTAATCATTTCGAAATGAACACGTGTATTTTGGAGAGCTCTTGACCATTAAATCAGGTGACGGCTATTGTGAACATTTGTAATCATCTCCTTACAGAATTTATGCGCGTTCAGATTACGTTTTGTGGATCCGTTGAAAAGTTTCGTCAATTTTTTATAACAAAATTCTTGGTGGACCCTTTGTATTGTCAAAATGGTAGTAGCAGAAGTATTTATCAGACTGTACGATAAGATGAATACGACAAGAAGCGTCTTAAATCCAGTAATCAAACCGAATATATAGTTTTCGGTTGTAAAACTTACAAATTTGCTATGTCAGTCTCAATCAATCAGGAATTTTAGTTATTTTCGGTCTCCAATTATGTTAATGTTTTGCTTCCGTTACGCACTGAGCAAGTATGTCAGGTTGTTGTACGCTCTTAAAACGAGTCAAACGTGAGCTATAATAAAAACGGACGTATTCCTCTTCATGAATGCTGAGTATGTGATTATTGTTCGGCGTATCTTAGCTACGTGCTGATGTTCAAGGAAGGGATACGGCGAGGTCCTGAACTCTATTCTGAGACCGAGGGCAATTGGACTATTTGTGTCCGTGCTCGCCAGTGTACTATTTAGGATTAGCGTCCATCATTCATTGGTCCAGCTACCTTTTGAAGAATCCACAACAGATGCTCGAGTGGGGGTAGTTTTGTAGTAAGGTTTTGCATTTTCTTTTTTCATGTCTATCGCTTTGGTGAGAAATTTTACCGAGCAATAATCGATCCCTTGCACGAGTGTTTTTGTTTCTGTATTCTCACTTCGCCTCTGCGTCTATTGGAGACGCTGGAGTTTATTTTGCCAGAGGTATCTCTCCAGTGTTTCCTCGAAACAATTCAGTCTTTTTGTGATTCCCTTAAATTTGTCGTAGAAATGCGAAGAAGCGGTGAGAAATTGATTTTGAGATCAAACTATTTAAGTACAACCATTACAGCGCTGCTCATTAACTTGATAAAATCAGAATTGCTCAAAAACATTTGATAGTTTCACTGTGAAGCAAAAAGAATGTAGATGGGCTACATATTATTTCAGTGTACTAAGTCTTCGACGCAAGCCATAAAGCACTTATTTTGGTGCTAGGTGTTGCTCATGTTAAGATTTCTGGTTGATGAAATCTACAGAATGATCAATATTTTCTATTTAAAATAGTCCCTCGTATTTTTTTCGTATTAAATTGCGCTTCGGTTCCTTCAAATTGTAACCTCTCTGGGGCGATGTGCTTTTCATTACTAATCAAGTTCGTGTAACCAAATAAGCTTAGATATACATACATATTTTATGTCTACAGTTGTATAATCAAAATAATTTACGTTGTAGGAAATACGCCGAACTCAAGCTCATTACGTTCAACTGTTTTTATTATTAGAAAATTCTTGACGAGTTTTGTGATATTGTTCTTTAGTGATATTGTGTTTATGATTCATTCATGCACTTAAAAATTTGAAGGGAGAATTCCATAACCGAAGTTGTACACGTTTCCTACTTATATTTGCGCAAGTACGCTGTATTTCGTTTACTCTTGAAAAAAACATTTTCAGTGGGCTAGACCTAAGCAGAAACTACCAGTTTTCGTTCATTTGGAGGGTCTTTTAGTATCATGATTGTATCCGTCATCTTTCCTCATATTGAAGAAAGATTAACACAACTATAATACTTTTAACATTTAGTTTCTCGACGTTAATTGCGCAGTGTACAAGGTAATAATGGAAAATCCGGTGGTGGTACAGGCATCTTTTTGTTGTGCGAGTTTTTTTTCTAACCGCATGATTGGAACCGTTCCTGTGTGATGAAAGGGATTTATAAACTTTGCTTTGGTAAATTATAAATTAACATTCTCGTAAAATATATTTTTAAAATATTTAAAACACGGTTTTTAAAGATCACTAAGCCAACAGAATATATGATGCATTAAAATAGAACATCTTTTAGAAATGAAAGTTGAATGAAGGCAATTTTGTTAATGCTGCGTACAAATTTCAATCGTGCGCGTCATGTTTTTTCTAATTTGATTGTATTTTTTAGTATTTGTCTTTTCGACAACCGATTCGGAGTATGTTCCTGCATGCTTTTCGAACATAATGGTGAAGAGCATCGAATAATTACAACCATCGCAGCTAATTGAAAGTTAACGTTAGTCGTTAATTAGCTTACAATTGCTGCAGGAGTCAAAAAGGAGAACACAGAGCAAACTTTTCGACGGAGATCGCTATAAAATGTTGAACACCCCGCACGTTCAGCTCAGTGTATAAATACATCAATCATCGAAGCTATCTGTGTTTTATGTATAATCCTCTTTAGAATCCAAACCAAGTTTGGCTGTCATTAAAATTTTGAGATTCGAACTGAATTTCTGCATTCAAATACCTGCAAAGCTGATGGAATTTGTTACCGTATAACAACTGGCCTCTAGCATGATGAGTGTAACCGCTCATAAATTTACTAGACATTTTTGAGTGAGTTTAACAAAACTATATTTAAAATATTTCAACGTAAATGATTAATAATTTTCCCACACTGATAACGCGTTAAGTAAATCTCGTTACACATAATTAATGTCAAGTGCACGGTTAGATCCAAATATGTCTATTCCAGAGTTTTTGCAAATTAACTCACGAATCATGTATGACCATCGCTAATTTAATAATCATACAACAGAAATTCAGAACTATTTACAAAAAGTTCCCAGCGTATAATTCAACACTTGCAAATATTTAACGAGAAACAGAACAGAAAGAGCTACATTATTTGATCACAACTAATTTAAGATTAAGTTATACCATGAACTTGACACAAAATTTGCTAACAAATAAACAAAAGTAAATGCTGATTAAACAATAAGAAGAGTATATATTGTATAGATACGAACCAAAATAATATTCTTCTTAAAAAATAATATTCTTAGTTTGATACAAAGCCTCGTAAAAACATTAACGAAAAGATCAGGAGCTCAAGGAGACCATCGTAATGCCCTTTAATTTCCCTACAAAGGCTCAATAGGTCAGTAGAAATTAACATCGCTCACCCTAAAACGCATCCATGAAAAAATATCCGAGGTGCTAAACGCAAACCACGTGAACCAAGAACAAATTACCTGAAATTTTTACTTATTTCAAGTCTTACCAGTTAGACACTGGCAAAGCTTGCAACTGCTACACAGAACCTATTCATAGCTATTTTAACTCAACGCCTGAAATTAAAGACTGGCGGTCAAGAGAAAGTAAGATAACTTTATAATTCGACTGACTCTCGGGCGTTTCACCGTTCCAGTTCTCTCATTATGAATGCACTGCCCTTTCTCAAGTTGTAGTGATTCACTTGAAATGAACTTCCTCGACATTTTTTCACTGTCTTATAGCAAGATGTCAACTAAAACTCCTTGAAATTAACCAACCTTTCAACGTTTGAAATCCTTCATGAAGAGATCAATATTAAATTCATCAGTCATTTTCGCGGCCGAAGAAACTAGCAGGCGTGGCGCTCGTGCCGGCCCCCGTGAACCTGTTGATCATGTCGTATGCACGCTCCGGCTGGTCGTAGGGCACCATGTGGCCGGCTCCCCGCACCAGCACCTCCACGAAGTTGGGCGTCTCCTTCACATAACCAGCCACGTCGCCCCCAACCTGTCCCAATCGAGTAAAATTTAAGAAGAGTGCTTTTTTTTCAACTCACAACAATGAAACACCTGTGAACAATCCCTCCATAACGAATTACAAGACATGCACTCAATCTGCGTACGACAAAATGAGTATTTTTCAACTGTGGCTGTTAGCTGACAATTGTGCATTGCTAACAGTAATAAAAGAACATAAAAAATTGCGAATTTACGCTGTTGACCTATGGTGTTCAGAACCCACCATGTATATGCCGGTTAATATCAAACTTCGAGTAAAATTTCAGAAAACTACTATAATAAGACTAAAACAAATTGCACAACTAACTTCACAAAACTGTACGTGGTTCCTATGCTCAATGCTAAAGCTTCCTAGTGTATGAAAATAAGCCGTATCATGAAAAAGGGAAACTGAACGGTAGAAAAGAATAGCATCAAAGATATTTATGAAAATCGTTTCACGAGCGTTGGTTGTCATCAAGTACAATTAAAATAGGGTTATGCCACTATACAGAACACAACTAAGTTTACAATGGAAACCTCACTAATTCTTTCACAGACAGAAGAGCCATCATCGATAACGTCACTAAATCTTCAAACTTAATACAGGAAGACTCCATGAGCTTAATCTCTTAAAAATAACTATTGTTTAGCAGAAGTTGAGTGATAAGTGAGTGAAGAAAACGCTTAAGAATGAATGATTGATTATACTCGTAAGTAAGTTAGTTTCAGCCTCCCTTACCACAACAAAGATGTTCAAAGAGAGCAAGGAGACGGCACTATTTAACATCGAGTTTAAGAGAACGCGAAATCTACGTATCAGATGTGTTTTCGCACAGGATTAGGAAGTGTGTAGGGTTAACACTAGAATCACAGCAAATTTCACCTTCCAGATGCGCCGGGGGGCAGACAAGTATTTATCGGAGTCGCGCCACTGCATCGACTCGACGAAGTTGCGGGTGAGAGGATACGCGATGATCACGTCCAGCTGGCCGTTGTAGATCATCACACGGTACTTCTCCTGGTTCATCAACTGAGCAACAGAAGCAAATAAGTGTGGCTGCGACCGCCAATACAACCGAGCGACTTCTATTTCAAGTCAATCATAGTTAAAAAAAAATTTACTCACGTGAAGCACTCAAGGAAGCAAATACACTCGAAGAGTGTGTCATAAAACACATAAATGACCACTTAGTTAAAAGGGGCATAAAAGGCCAAAATTACTTCCATCATGAAATTGAAATACATGCAGATTGGGCCCCAATCATGCTAGAAATGTATGCTAATGAAAGCGTACGACACAGATGAGCAAAAACTCTTTCGTGCAGTTAATGAGTAAATTGGTACCTATGCCATTTTTTATGAGTATGTCAGAAAACCTTCCAAGCCCACAATCTCTCAACAGAACGATACCTTTTATCATTTACAGCGCAACAGTCAACTTTTTTTACAAAGTCGATATCTCAGGATCAAACTGATAACCAATAGCAACCCACGTGAATAACTTTTCAAGTATCCTAGGTTGAAAACACCCTCAACACACACGACTGTTGAAAACAATCATAAATATCAAAATATATTGGTAATTTAACAGCAGTATTGAAAATTTGGTACTTGAGCAAAAATGACGAACCCAGTGCGAAGGTGATAGAACTTCAAAAAATAATAGAAGTATTAGTTACAGAGATATGTTTCAAAATTAAATGTACTCAACTTGGTACGATAAGGCAGAATTTATCTTGAAATAATCGTACTTGCCATATTGCTGTAGCTTAAATTGGACTCCTTAAGCTTTCACTTTAGACCTAGAAGAAGGATAACATGAAATAACATGACAGTACAAATGTTCACGAGGCTGACTACTAACTCACCTCTTCGATCCAAGGCTTGACGCTCTGCATCATGTCGTCGAGAAGATGAGCCTCGACTGCCTTGCCGTCGTTAAAAACAAGATCCCCTACGTGTATGGCGCGGCGCACCTCCGGTTGGTTTATGTACTTCACGTAGTAGCCCATGTCCTGCATCGCGAAAGAGAAGCTCAAATTCACATTATGATGCACAAGCTCCATCATGGAGCAGAAATAAGCACCAGTAAACATGTATCGTTTGTCATGACAAACAATATACAGTAAAACAAAAACGGAAAAAATGAAATGGCAGTGCTCCCTGTCGTCACCAAAAAGTTTCACAAAGAAAAATATACACCTACATCAAGCACAATATTATCATGTACTATTTTTGAAGTTAGTAATGCACATTACGTTGATGATGGTTTGTTCATTTAGCATTCCACTTATTCGATACAAACTTCATGGGTAATTTTTTAAGCATTTCGGGCATTGGGCGAGTTACTCTATTTCTTCCAAACAAGAACGGAAAACGATCTTAACTAATGCAAGACTATTATATAGAAAAAAACTGGAAAACAAAATATGAGGTCATTACGTTGGTAAAAATCGTATTAGTTCACGGTTAAATAAACTTCCGCTGACACTACTGTCACAATCATGTTTCTGTTAACAATCTTCAGCAGTTTAGGTTGAACCATAAATAAAATTTTGCTTTCTTAATCCTTGGAATGAAGCCTCAAAAATTCCCCGCTTCTTTCTAACAACCATTTTTGAACCATTCCAGTGGAGTGTTTTTATTTTTTTTAAATCTTCAATACAAACAGTTTATCGATCTTCTAACAGCCATTTTTGAGCAATTCCAGTGGAGTGTTTTAATTAAAAAAAATCTTCAATACAAGCAGTTCATCGAAATGGTACCACTACAAACCGCTATATCAGTAGGATTAGATTATTAGTTAGTTTAAGCCTCCCTATCCGCAACAAAGGCGATCCAAAGAGAGGAAGGAAGAAGGCACCATTTAGTATGGAGTTAAGGAAACGCGGAATCTATGCAGAAAGAGCATAGAAACAGTAAGATGAGAAAGAAGTTCATGAAACAAGATCAAAGTTGAAGAAGAAAGTAGTAGGTGCTGAAGAAAAAAGGACAACAGTGAACCGAAAAAAGATGGTTCTTAACCTAACAAAAGCATTTCATTTCAACAAAAAGAAGGCCTACTTAACTCTCAGCTCGGGCCCTCACATTGTCCCCCTGGGAGTGCGAATTCCCATAGATACAATATTTGTATCCCCCTGAGGGGTATATCAGTTGGATGTAAATTTAGAACGGAAAACATGATTCAAGTATTATAAAGAAACTACTACATCAATAGTGTTACTTGTAGAATGTCTTTCTTGTTTTAACTCTTCCAGCACGAGAATTCAAATGGTTTAGGGAAAGATTTCCATAGGAAAAAGTTGTCAGTACCCTGAAATATCAGTGAAATTGTCCTAGTGTGGGTGGTTTTCTCTTGAGCAAGAGCCTCATTCTTTATTTGAATTCAAAGAATTATGAATTTTTAAAGCTCTATGTTCTGCGTGAAAAAAATTTGCACATTGGAAATGATGTTTTAGAATTTTTGGATAAGTAATTTATAAGTTTTGCTCCACACTTATCAGAAAACGAACAAAGATTAGAAAAAACTTACTCAAGTTAAATAGAAAGGTTACTGAATATGTTGCACAGAATCTGTGGCGTAATCATAGAGCTAATCAATGGTAATTCACGAGAGCAGGCTTCCGGAATGTCTAGAAAATAGTTTTAAGAAAGCTATTAATTTCCCTAATTTTATTATTCACTTCAAAACATTCCCTCGTTAGTTAAACTACTTTAAAATTATGTTAAATTCCCTAAACTGGAAGCACTAGCTATCTTGGCCCTAGAGTAACCGTCAGTACCCAAAGGGTTAACTAGACCGTGAACACACTCTACACACTGGGAGATATATATATGCATATTGCACGGTAACCACGCAATATATTGCATTAGACTGCACATTGGAAACGCAAAACTTGATGTGCTCAAATTTCAAGATTCCAGTGGTGGTAACTAAATGTGATGAATATCATACGTCGTTAGAAATGTGGGGGCGAAAGCTAGATGTGAGGGGAAATTAAAATATTGAGGCAAAAGATAAATATTCTGTTTAGTACTGTTTAAATTTTAGATCCTTTATTATAATAGAGCACCAGCATGAAACAAAACTGTTTCATTTTTTTAAAGGGATTATAACTCGAAAAAGGTATTTGAAGGAAGTAAAAGAAGTGCACTAGTAACAAAGCAGCTGATGCATACAAAGCAAAAAGCATGCGGCGTTGGGCGCTTGAGCAACTTCGCAGAAACCACACAATGGGATCAACAATGGGATCCGGCATGGGATCAACACAAGGGAACCTTATGGTCTGAAGAAGCAACTAGCTCAACGAAGAGTGGGACACGACAGGCGAAAGTCAGTGAGCATCGAACAGATACGAGAAGAAATTATAGTTCATTGTGAAGTGCTTTGTTTCTCTTTAGATCATGAATGTATCATTTTATTATATTTAAAATAGTGGATGTGTTTTTTGTCTTTCCATTTTTATGAATTACTCCTAATTCTCCCCTGGCACCCACTGTCCGTTGTTCGCCCACAAGTAAGCTCCTCACAATCCTATCTTTAATGACAGACCAAGCAAACCGCGGAAGCAATGACAACAAGACTCGGCAGCCAAAGCAACTCCAGGGCTGAAAGCAGTAACACCTTAAAAACAAGTTCCACAACTCGACTGCTCGTTAAGCGCAAGCAAATTCGACCGTTTAGTTTCCATGGCAATCTTGCGGAAAACTTGCAGTACACTTTTTCTGGCAATTTCTTTCAAGATTTCTGCCCTAACAGTAACAGTGGCTTTCAGATTACTTACACATCTTTGGTACTCATGGAGCTTCATTTAGTAAGTAGGAAACAAACACTACACTTAGCATTCACGTTTTCAAATTTCTAAGACAAGTGAATGCTTTTCAATTAGGAATGTAATACTACTGTTGTAGAAAATGATAAAACTCACTGCAGGTTCTCTCTCCATGAGGTAATTGTAGTAGAAGGTGAGGCCTGTGGCGTTCGTAAAAGTAGACGAAGAGTTGATGGTATCGGCGTTCAACAAACGGTCGAAGCTCTGCAAGACAATGTTCATCATTAGAATATTTCGAAAACATAGCTCGTTTGCCTTTAATTACGGAAAGAAGACAGGGCGCTTCAGCAAGCATACCCAAACCTCTTTACTACCAAAAGAAAACGACAAAATGTTCCCTGAATATGCAATTGTCATACCTGCATCACACAAGTTTTTTGTTTACCAGAACTACGCAAACTAAGACCATCAGTCACTAAATTTTCTACTTCAGTAGCAATAGTACAGTCTGCCTAAAAATTTTAAAAAATGCAAACAAATTATGAATGACTCGAAGAACTTATGAATCCGGTTCGGATATCGCTAATGGACGCTACGCAAAAAAATTGTTGACAATGACAACGCAATTTAATACGTGATAATAAAGATGTATTATAAATGAGTGGATCTTGAAAGGGTTTTTGAACTTAAAAACAATCCTGTTGAAACTTTAACATAACGACCTCTCTTCTAGAAGATCAAGCCTACTTTAGAAACCAAAAGTAGCACTTGCATCATGTTACAGTAAACAACAACCTAATAAATCTGAGTCACAGCTGTAACACTTCTCTCCTCGTAGTACTTCATACACTCATGCTTTTGAAAAATTAATAGTTCGCCGAATAATCCCCCTCCCCCGAATTAAATAAACAATCCTTGACTAAAGCTCAGTGAGAACACGTCAAATGCTTGACATCTTCAATTGATTTATTATAATTTGGTTTCAGCCTTCCTCACCACAACAAAGATGTTCAAAAAGAAGATGGATGAAGGTAATATTTAGGATGGAGTTTAGGGGCACGGAATCTATGCACAAGGTGTGTTCCCGCACAAGATCCCGTACGCATAGAAACAAGTTCAGAAACAAGGTTAGGAATCAGGATAAAAGTTGAAGGAGTCAGAGGAACTGCAAAACAGGACAGCAATGAACCAAAAAAAGATGGTTTCTAAAACAAAAAGCTTATTTTATTTCAAACAGAAGGCTGTAAGGCAGTTTCATTGCGATTGAATACGGGACCTCTCAGGGATACAACTATTGTACAAATGGGAATTAACACTCTCAGGGGGAAAATGTGATGTCCCGAGCTGAGAGTTAGGTAGCTAACTCTTAGCTCGAATCCTCACTTTTTTCCCCGAGGAAGTGCTAATTCTCATAGACACAATGGCTTTATTCCCCTGAGAGGTCCTACATTCAATCATGGTACAGCCATATATCAGTATCATATGATCCCCGAGTTCTTTTTGTCGTAAGTTGTCTTAAACGTTATAGATGATGTAGACTATTTTAAAATTACAACTACATACCAGGCTGCGGTTCAATTATCGAGTGGCATAGAACAATATTTCAACACCATCTCTCTCAAGCGTAAAGTTCCGACTCAATCAACAATCCTCATAAGAAAGTATGAATAATTGCCAAAAAAACATATCTTCAGAAACCAACATTATTTAAAATGAACACCACTCAATGACTAGTAGGCGTTACACTAATGAGCCCTGAAAAGTTACAGGACTAAAAACTAGACTGACACCAAGTTACCACAAAGCAAATTCCATTCAAAAACGAGGAAAAATCTAAGGAAATTAATCACATTTAATAGAAGATTAGATAACATGTTACTTTAAGCCTCTCTAACTACTAAAAATAAAAGCGTTCCAAAGAGGAATGAGAAAAGCATCATTTAGTATGGAGATTAGGGAATGCGGAATCTATGCAGAAGGGGCATAAAAACAGTGAGTTGAGAAAGAAGTTCATGAAACAAGATATAAGTTGAAGTTGTAGGTACTGAAAAACAGGACAGCAGCGAACTGATAAAAGGTTATCCCTAACATAACAAAAAACACGATTTGAACAAAAAGAAAGCCTAACTAACTCTCAGCTCGGGCTCTCATACATTTTCCCCCTGGGATCATATTTAACAGGAAAACGTTTCGGAGCCCAGCTCCTTCATCAGTTCAAAAAAGTACACAACACTATGTCTGAAATGAAAAAAAAAATAAAAAATGTTGAGGACAGTCGGTAATTAAAAAATATCACGAAAACAAAAATGCGTCAGAAAAAAAATCTACAAGATTGCTATTTAGTTACTATTAGCAATGAATATGAACTGTCGGAATTGTTGAGGGCCGGTTTTTGTTAAAAAAAATGTAAAGACTCGAAAATCCTATGTTCATCGGAAGTTGAGGCAGAATCTATGATTTTGAAGTCGGTAGAAGGGTAGACGATATCAGTACGTTGCATTGTTTGCGTGATTGCGTACTGCGGAGTGAGAGGGGTGAGCTAATTGGTTCCCAGTATGGAAGTTTCTACCCTGATGCTCTGCCATTCTGATATAAAGATTCCGTGACGTCATGCCGATGTACGATGAATGCACTGCACACAACTGTAAGAATAAACTAGAGAGGCTCGCGAATCTGGAAGCGTATCCTTGTACCGGAGAAAAAGCCACCTCAAAATTATTGACAAGAGCGACGCGTAACTGAAGGTTTTGAAAGTATTTTTCACACAGTAATTTTAATTCACACGACAATTTCTTAGATGGCGCTCCAAAATACGAGAAAGAGCAGTATAGATGGTCTTTATTGTTTTCTTCAATAGCTTGCAACACGTATATCAGAATACCGACAGTCCATTCCCATTGCAAATAGTAACTAGATAGCAATTTTGTCAATTTCATTTTTCTTTTATATACTTTCGTTTTCGTGATATCTTTTAATGACTATCTTCAACATTTTGTTTTTTCTTTTATTTCAGATATAAAATATTTGTACACTTTTGAACTGATGATGAAGCTGGGATCTGACACGTTTTCCTATTAAATATGATTAACTTATTAGGAATTTTCCTCGTTTTTAAATTCCTCATCAATCTGCGATTCGAGCAAAACTTCTGACCCGTTTAGATATATTCAATTTTAACAAACAGAAAGCTGTATGGCTGTTCCATCAAGATTGAATATAGAACCCCTCAGGGGTAAACAACTATTGTATTGATGGGAATTAGCACTCCCAGGCGTAAAATGTAAGGTCCCGAGTTGAGAGTTAGGTATCATGAAATCGTTGAGCTGAAAAATCAAGTGATGATTGAGCCATGAAAATTAACCAACAGGATACACAAAAAGCATCTTCACAAGCTGACCAAGGCTGCCTCCCTCCAGAGGCGTTTGGCAATGAGGCTCCTGGCCTCCACCTGCTTCGCTCGGAAGAGATCTCGCTGCACCTCGTCCAGCAGGCCGATGTCGTACAGGAAGTCGCCGTAGTCGAGCATGGTGACGGGATCACACAAACCGTCCCCGATGGCCATGCCTTTGAAGTTTATTTTCGCTTGTGCGCTCGGGTTGTGCTTGTGGATGGCATAAGAGAGAGCCGGCACATACTTTCCTGAAATGTCAAGTAATTATTGAGCCATGAAAATTAACCTACTGAATTAATCGCACGTGAGAAGTGCATGCTAAGGAAATGAACAGAGCTAACTGATTAAAGGAATCAATATCACTGAAAATGTGCTGTACGAAATGAAACATTGAGTAGAAAATTGGACACTGAGCAGTCAAAATAGGACGCTACCTGAATGAAATTTTTACATCAAAATGATTAGAATCATAATACAACATCAACAGATAAGGAAAAGTGAACCAAAAAAATGAAATGAATGAAAAAATACAAACATAATTGATAACATGAAAAATATCCGAAGTTTAAAGACATACTCTTATTCATGAATTTTTTAACGTTTTCAAGCATTTACGATGTATTTTCCGGGTCATACACACAAACAGAAGAGCATTGAGTCTACCACCTAATAGGGTACAATAACTAACACCCAAACCAGTAGAAATGGGAACCCTTATATGTATACTTTCTAATCCATATCCGTTAACTCACGCTTATCCAATAAGAAAATGACACCCCTCACAAAGTATGCTACATGAATGTTAAAGAATTAAGAAATCAAATTTCAATTCGATTTTTGATACTCGAACAAAGTTTAAAAAAAGAGTTGCAACAAACATTAAGAAATTTTATTTCAAAGCCATTCCTCGATTATCAAACTAGGTAAAAACAGGTTACAATGAGCATAATTTACGATTGAAGCAAAGAATTTGGGTCTTTAGCAGCAGATCTAAGCCCACACACCTAAGTAGAAAAACATCCACAGCCCTTTCTACAACATCGAAAATTATCTTTTATTCAATACTGACATGGACAAGTAGAAACTGCACTAAAATTGGCCCCTTATTCTGGAGCTCACTGACCTGGCGACTGTGCTCTGAATTTGCTCTTCTAAGCAAATTAAATTTGAATGACTGATAAATAAACAATCAGGAGTCGTGCACTGTAGCTCATAAAATAGCATGCACTAGTTTTACGATTACGGCATTGCGCATGATGAAAATGAGAATTCAAATAAAATTCGGTAAGATTGCATCCCGGCACATCTGGCGAAAACGTTTCAACACTGTTGGTGCGTACTTTAGGTACGATTGACCTGTCCCACAAATCCTTCTTCACAAGCACACAAATGTGGTTCTAAATTCCTCGGAAATTTACGCCAAATTACTCTTCTAAATACATCAACTACACTGACCTACTCCCAAAAATTATACTGACACCCACCAGACCACTTTATTACTCACAGTAATTGCACAGATTATCACCCCATTATTCTTCTACGCACCAAAACTGCATTGATCACAATAACAATACATTAACTTCTCGAATTACAAATCATCTTATGCAAGCCTCAAGATAAATCAGTCGCGTTTTTCACTTATTATGGAACAAGATTCAAGTCATGATGAACTGGGCGTAAATTTCCTCTATATATATAAATTGAAGCATGCACAAGATCTCACATAACTACTACTAAAGGATTAACAATACCTATCCAACACCCAGCAACCACACCGAACATCACACAACTTTCCTACACCCAGCAACAACACTGAACATCACATAACTCTCCTACACCCAGCAACGGCATTGAACAAAAAAGAACAACGATATCTCCAAAAAGCAACACTATCTTAAATGGACACCACTCAAATAATGACCAGTGGGCGTTACACTAATGAGCCCTATATAATGAGCAACAGGGCTAAAAACCACCCAGACACCAAGTTACTACAACGCACTAAGTTCCCCTACACCCAGCAACCAAACTGAACCTCGCATGTCTCTCCTACACTCAACAACCACAATCCTACACCCAGCAACCACACCGAACATCACACAACTTTCCTACACCGCACTGACCAGCATAACTCTCGCCGCTGACGTACAGCTCATTGCGTCTGAGCGCAGGGAAAAGAGTGAGGAACTGCTGCAGTGCAGAGTAGAGAGCCTCGCCTACTTCAGCCTCATTGGTGACGTATCCTTCATCAGTCTTCGTAAAGCTGAACCCTGAGAAGTAATTTGTATTTGATGTTAAATAAATGTTTTTTAAACTCATGTAAACAGCACAAAATGGAGGCTTACCATGAGTTAACAACTGAACGGTTGTCACCGCGTCTCTGTAAACAAACTGCAGCTGCTGAAGCTTTTTCAGCAGCACTCCAGCTACAGCAAGGCTGCTCAGTTTTTGCTCTCAAACAGCCTAGTCAGGTGGCACAAGCATCGAACCTAAGTTTACAAAGCCGCGGGTCGATAGAAAAAAGTTCACATTCCAGGCCACAGATTTTCATGCAGGATTAAAATATATTTCACGCGTGTGTTTTCAATAAAACGTGGTAAAGGAACGCCTTAAAATTCACATTTTATTCATGATAAGCGCATTAAAATGCCACATTGGCAAGACGAATAAAGTTTCGAAATAAAAACATAAGAAATTTTTTTGGCGATGGGCAAACCAGGCACGTTAAAAACTTACAAGTTACAGTATCCGGCTTAGCAACAATTAGGCGAGGCTTAAGGTTGAGGCAGAGCGGCTAGAGTGACGTTCGCACAAGACAGCGGGACGTGGATGACTGGCGGTGACCCGCCGAGCCACGCTTTATATACCTTACAGCCGACTGCTTTAAAAGGTCGCAAGCGCGACGACACGCATGGGCACACTGGAGCCCACGCATCTAAAAGGGATTTTTATTCAAAGATATGTTCATTAAAACGAACGACAGTTTTTGTCGTTCACACGGAGAATTGATGTTCAGCTAACAAATGAAACTCGGACATGTACTTACTGCATTTTGAAAAAAGTCTTAGTTGAAATCACAGAAAACACTTGTGATATGAAATTTCACAAGGTTAAATGAAAAGTTAATTTCAATTCAATCAACGTCAATAAAATAAAAACATCTAATTTGGGAACACATCTCTGTGATTTACCATCCTCCATCTGGGCAATGAGTTGAATCACACTGATGACCATTTTATCATCAATATAAATGAATACTGTTCCTGAATGTCTCTAGCACATTCTGTATTTGCTTGAAATGATGTTCGACTTTAGATCGATGCCTGTGAGATGAAGTGATGCAGCTCCTAAAAGAATAGATTAGATTATTAGTTAGTTTAAGCCTCCCTATCCGTAACAAAGGCGATCCAGAGAGAGGAAGAAGAAGGCACCATTTAGTATGGGGTTAAGAGAACGCGGAATCTATGCAGGGAAAAGCATAGTAAAGGTAAGATGAGAAAGAAGTTCATGAAACAAGATCAAAGTTGAAGAAGAAGAAAGTAGTAGGTGTTGAAAAAACAGGACAGCAGTGAACCAAAAAATGATGGTTCTTAACATAACAAAAGCATTTTATTTCAACAAAAAGAAGGCCTACCTAACTCTCAGCTCGGGCCCTCACATTGTACCCCTGGGAGCGCTAATTCCCATAGATACAATATTTTTCTCCCCCTGAGGGGGGGCAACTCCTCAAAATTAAATAAAATATTTGATAGGCACTATTAGCAATAATGTTATGGTATTTTGTAGCCCTGATGATTAGTTTATTGTACTTACCCAGATATATTACAAGATTTATGTCTTTAATAAATGTTGGTAACTGCTAATGATTGAAGTGAAATATCATCAGTTCATTCATGAACATATTTTTACCCTGTCAGCTTTAGTTTTCAACAAAAAAAAAACAGAAAATGAAATATTTGTGTCTTTTTACTGCAAAAGATTAGATTATATGTTAGTTTCAGCCTCCTCAACTGCTACAAAAAAAGAACGTATAGAAGCAAGGAAGGAGGAAGGCACCATTTAGTATGGAGATAAGGAAATACGGAATCTATGCAGCTGGGGCATAGAAACAGGAAGTTAGGAAAGAAGTTCATGTAACAAGATAAAAGTTGAAGAAGAAAGTAGTAGGTGCTGAAAAACAGGACAGCAGTGAACCGAAAAAAGAAGGTCCTTAACATAGCAAAACAAACTTTTATTTCAACAAAAAGAAGGCCTACTTAACTCTCAGATCGGGCCCTCACATTGTACCCCTGGGAGTGCTATTCCCGTAGATACAATAGCTGTATCCCTCTGAGGGGTTTAACTGCAAAACAATATCATTTAGGATTTCAAGCAACTTAATGCTTGAACAATATATAGTATAATAAATAAGAAAGTGAATTTTCAGGGCTTGTATTCAAGAAAAAACTATCGCTAGTAGCGTCTACTAAATATTTTGATTCATTCCAAGGAGCTAAATTATCTCAGAACCCTAGCGCAGGTCAAAAAGTCGAGTATCATTTTAAGCAAATGCCGATTGCACAACTGACATTCAAAAGTATTTTAGCTTTAATCCCATTGAAGTTCATTACATCACCACCAGAGATGAACACTTTTAAACAATTCTCAACATAAAATGATAAAAAATAAAGAATGATATAAACACCACATGACCAATTTTATCTTTACAAAGAAGTAACTTTCCGTACTAAGACCGAAATTCTGATGAAACGCGCGACAACACGCCAAGTGATGTTCGTCCTGCTCGTGAGAACCATAACGCACTTTAGCGCGTTTCATGCCGAATTACGCAATTGAGAATAGGTAACACAAAATTAAAGGAAACATATCTCCCGATAGCACCGGAACTTCATTACTGATTCTAACGGCGCATTCAATTATCTCAAAAGAAGCAACTCAATAACCTACAGTACATCACAAAGTAAAAATTGGAGAAAAGCACTTAGGAAAATTTTTAGGATTTATAAATGCAACATTTATTTTGAGTAAGTTTTGCCAAAACTCATCTGGAGGGCTGGAGGGTGATTTGTGAGGTCAATTATTTGGCCGGACAATTTTTACTCGATAGAAGCTTCCGTTGTTGAAGTTCTCGGTAAATGAAAGGCAAATGATCCTTCAGCTTTTCTCCATTTCCTAGGAGTGGATGACCACAATCTCAGGGATGGTCTTCAGGTAAGCACGCACTTATACAGCACACTCACCTGTACCAACTGGGTTATCGAAATAGATGACATTGTGCATGTTAGTCCAGGAGTAGTTGCGATAGACAAGGTTCAAGTTCTCATCTACGGTGAACGGACCATTCTCCGAGAATAGCCCAAAAAGGGACGACCCCCCAGGTCCTCCTTGTAGCCAGATGAGAACTGGAGCCACTTCAGGTTTTGCTACCTGTAACATTGAGTAGATGTGAATGAGCTGCAGTAAGATGTTCATGACAGAACATGCTGAACTTAGCATAGAATGTAGAATCTAGGAAGTCCAACACAGTCCTAGAACTTCCGAACAAATTTCCCCCATCAGAAATAATGGAAACACAATGTGTTCCAAGCCCCACTCAACAGGTATTGTACAGGCATAGTAAATCGTCGTGTATTTTAAGCGCCTTTTCACAGATGAAAGCCTCAATGACGCTATTACTGCGTAACTCTCTCATTTATGAATATCAGCAATAATTTCTTCATTTCTTCCAATATCTGAGGTCTTTTCTTTGTCAGTGAGGTCATTACTTTTGCAACATTCGCCCCTTTGCGCGCTTCTTTCTTCTTCAAAAAAGTTGACATTGTCGATTTAGCCATGCCATACTGCGTAGCAAGATCCAAAACACGCACTCTACTCTCAAATTTTGCAATGATTTCCTTCTTCAGTTTGATCGTCATTGCAACATTCTTCCATTTCACTCACCCACATACACTAACATTCTTCTTGGGACCCATTTTTGCAGTTTAGAATGCAAGTTAACCAAATACACAGAAGAATGAAATAGCGTACAATGCTGTGCAAGTTCACGCGTGACCAGAACAACGCTGGACTTCGGGCACTTTCCACTCGAATCGGTTGGACTTCTGAACAGTTCGGCTTCCAGAGTAAAAATCACTCTATTTTTTGGTCAACTTCCGATTTATTCGACCTTCGAGGCTTGCGTTCAACTTCAGAGGTACTGCTGTACTGCTCAAAAGGCAACACCTTTGAGCAGATGCCTTTGCATGCATGATTACCACTTATAGGAAGCGAAGTATCATTTGAGTCAATTTTTAAGTTACTCAGTGAGATCACTCACCTGTGTGGATAAATAAAGATTGAGCCTTAATAAATCTGAAAAAATACTCATTCTCTCTTCTGAGTTATTTTCTTATACATGAAAATAGCTAATCCAAATAGGATAATGAATACTTTCTCAAAATTCAATGCAAGAAACACTTCCACAAGACAAACACGTTGTTGCTCATTTTTCTCATTCAAATTAATTATTTCAAGTTTGAACCTGGGTTTGCGCATTTCAGTGGAGAGGCAGCAGCTAAGCCAACTGACAGATGCTGCAGGCCAGAGTTTTCCCAAACAAGTAAAAAAAAATTCCATAAGAGAACATTTTTCAAATTATTCCTTATTTTTCAATCTATTACTTTGCTAAAATGGGCAACAAGAGGCAATAAAAAACTACAGAGAATGAAAAGAATACATTTCTTACACATTTAAGATCTAACTTATACTATTTTTAAACCTAACTGAACTTACACTTTTCAATTTAAACAACCAAACAATGTCCCTTTGTATAGAATTGATTACATATTAGTTTAAGCCTTCCTAACCACACCAAAGGCATGCCAAAGATCAAAAGGATGACAGCACCATTTAGGACGACATCAAATGATAGAGGAATTTACGCAAAAGGTGTGCTCCCGCAGAAAATCCCCTGTGCAGAGAAAGGGTAAGTTTAGAAGGAAGGCTATGAAACACGGTAAAAGTCGAAGATGAAAGTTACAGGTGCTTAAAAAACTGGACAGTAGTGAAATAAAAAAAGATAGTCCTTTACAAAACCAAAAACATGACATTTGACTAAAAAACGCCTATAAGAGCCTAACTCTCAGTTTAGGAAATCATATTTCTCCCTAGAAGTGCTAATTCCCATGGACAAAATAGTTGCATCCCACTGAAGAGAGCCCTTCATAGACACAAGTCTGCACAACTGATTTAGAACCATAAACAGATTACTGTGGACAGCATAATTCAAACACAATAGTGTTCAGAGTGTCGACCATTTCCATCTGACATGCAAAAGACAAATTTTCGGAATACATTCCTACATTACACTTTTGGATACAAAAAGACACACAGATATTGCTCAGTTGCAAAAATAACCCACAACCTATTTTCAAAACCAAATTAAATGGAAAATTTTCATAAAATGAAATTTAAATGTTGCTGAGAACTGATGCTCCTAACCCCAATTGCAGGATATGAGCCAATTTTTACAAAGAAAACCAACCAAGTAGTACAGAATTACTTTCATCAAAATAACTAATACGCAATTAGTACAAATACTAACATCTAATTCTCTGCAGAGATTCATACTTCAAATATTGTTTAGCACTTATTACAAAAATATTCACTGACCTAATTCCAGTAAAGATAAACAACACCTCCAATAATCATGACCTTGAACATTTAGAATGTACTTTCACAACATGCATTCTGAGGAGCATAAATAGTTCTACTACATCCCTTGAAATACATAATAAATAACAAGCTCACCTTAGCAGGAAAGAACCAGAAAAACATCTGAGATCCATTTGGCTCATCAACAGAGAGGTAGCCGGAGTAGCTGCGAGTGGAGCCCTGGTCATTTGGTAACTGCACACGACTGTAGTTGAGAGCCTCCTGTTAGAACATGTCATGTCAGGCACATCGTTACATGGTTTGTTTACACTACATTCTATGTTATCCAATAATTGTTTAAAACACAGATTGCATACTTCCCACCAGACACACGCTATGTTATAGATAGATGTAGTTTGACTCTTTAAGCAGCAACTCTTTGTGCATCCAATGACACCTAAATCATTGCTCTACAATAACAACTTTCTGAAAAGAAACAACTTAAAAAAAACATTTTTGCCCATTATCTCCATAATTATGGCAAAAATGGGAAAAGTATGCAATTCAACCCCCATGCATTTTCTAAAATACATCCGTATGCCAAATTTCATAGATCTAGATCCCATAGACAAAACGTGATGGCCATTCTTGATTCAGGCTAGTCGGTCCCCATTAGTAAAATTTTTAATCACTTTATAATATGAATGAGAAACCTTTTTAATCTATAAATTTAAATTAGATACTAATTTGCAATGCTCTTACCACTGTAAAGTAGTTTTACTGAAAAAATCACAGATTTTTTCAAAAAGAATGTCCAAAAAAATAAAAATGAGCAACAAAAAGTACAAAAAACTAAGTTTGTTCATACTTGCCAGTAAATGAGCAATTTTCGTAAATTAATAAGGTAAAGAATTTAAAACTTTTGAAATTATACTGTAAATTTTGAAGAACCTCAAAATTGCTTAGGGAAAGTAATTTTTTTGGGAAAAAGGGAGTATTATATACCAATGATGAAATTGAACACAAATCCAAAGCAAAACCTGTTCATACTTTACACAGTATCACTGCACATTATATTCAACACATCAACTGTATTTGTGCCATTGCTACGGTTGGTATACCATCTTTACTGCTAAAAGATACTTCATTGCACTATAACATTTTAACTTGTATGCCATAACCTGATTTATTGAGGAAATTCATTTTTCTTTAATCGAATGTTCATTAGAAATTTAAAAACGAGGAACACAGCTTGTAGGTTAATCATTATTTAATTAATAGTTACACATTGTCAAATCTAAACGTTTCGGAGTCCAGCTCCATCTTCAGTAAGTACAGTCTGAAAAACATAAAAAGACAAAAAATATAAAGATGTACTTCCGAAGCAAATGAGGGCATCCTTAGTTTACAAATTTAGTTGTGTACAGTGTACATCAGGCTACGTCGGTATGACGACCTTGCAATTTTATATAAGGATTGCCCAGCATCGTGGAATTAGTCATCGTACTGGGAGGCCTCTTGCGCAACCGCCTCATTCTTCTGTGCGACTCCATGCAGAGCAGTGTGGTGCTGGAGTTTCTGCAGATAAATTCGAAATTTTGTGCAATGCGTCTAATGATTCGGAACTGAAAAATTTTAGAATCATTATTCATAGCCAGAGAAAAACCAGTTTTAAATAGTATGATTAGTTCTTATCCGCTGGAAGTTTTTACATGAATTTTTCTATCAATTTTCTTTCTTTTTTAGCATGTCTGACGAACTTTTTGTCTTTTTATGTTTTTCAGACTGTACTTACTGAAGATGGAGCTGGACTCCGAAACGTTTAGATTTGACAATGTGTAACTATTAATTAAATTATGATTAACCTACGAGCTGTGTTCCTCGTTTATAAATTCCTAACCTGATTTATATACCAAAAACGAAATATTTGAAATGTTATTCATTAACACTGGTACTGGTGCATAAATGAGCAATTTACCTAATGGTACACATATGTACCAATACACAGTTATGCGTTAAATGGTTACAGTAGCTACAACAGTCAATGATTCAGAACAAATATATTCTTAACAATAGAAGAAAAATATGAAATGTTGTGGGGGTATCACTGGTACACAGATAAATTTACTCCCTCAATATTTTCCATACTGACTAAGAATTGCTAATTTTCATATGTTCCAATGCCTATTCCTGCAATAATATGACAATTCTTGCTGGTAAAGATTAATTAGAATATTTCTACTATTTGATGTACTATACATGAGAAAATATCACTCAAGCATCTACAAGCAGCCTATGAATGAAAGAACCAAGATGCAGGTTTTGCCTTGATACAGCAACCAACAACATGCTTCACCTTTCAATTGCCCTACCAGGAAAATAATTGCAAATCAAAAAGACACACTGGTATCATTGATTTTTTCAAAAGTCTAAAGAGCAATAAAATTTATGTGAACAAATACCACTTTTGAGAATGTCTTTACTTACAGTGTACAAGTCAGGATAACAACGAATAATAAGTCGGGAAAATTTGCAGTCTACAATCCGGGAATAACACAAGAGCTCAACAATTTTTACATCTTCTTATAAATTGATATTTGTGCCTAATGATGCAATTTAGTGAAAAGAGTTTTTCCACACAGGCAGTCTGATTCTGTGACAAGTGAAAGATCCAATTTGTTTCTATTATTATTTTTTATAAGAAATTTAAAGAAATTATCAATAAATACAAAGTTTTAACTAAGGCATAATTTCAAATTTATGAGTTTAAACTTTTGAGATTTTTGCAGTGTAAACTACTTTAGGTATAACATATTTGTTATTCATAATGTCTTATATTTGTGGTTTCATAGTTCAGAATATGTAACAATGTATTCACTGTAAGTCTAGCATTGGAGCTTCAACTAATGCATCCAACTCCAGGAACAAATATGCTGAACTTTTTGATCAACAAATTTAAGGAATCCCAGATCAGTCCATCAGAATATGTTGAGAAACTTTCACAACTATGAAAATATTTGTAAAAAAAGACACCATGTGATTAAAGAACCTTTACGTTACATGAAATATTTCACAAGTTGTATTTCGAATTGCATTTAAATTTGTTATTTTTTCCGTTTTGTTTCAACAAATTTTGAATCGCCATATAGGTTATGGTAATTTCCGCATCCTACAGTGATAATTTCCGCATCCTTATCACTGTAGCTCAAAAAATGTAGGAGGAGATGCAATTTGAAACCCCAAAATCTGAACCTCCCAAAAAATGACGAAATAAACAATCTCATTTTTTCTTTATTATTATTATTTGTAGGATCAGCTAGGACACTTGCAATCATTATACAGTAATAAAGAGACATAGGAGCTTACATAGCAATGTTGTGCCATGAAGAAAT
>JACJUY010000606.1:93462-115524 GCA_014220935.1 Platorchestia sp. MABIK | reverse complement strand
CAGTTTTGTTGTATGGAGCCAAGTCGTGGGGTTTGAGAGTAGCTGAGAGGAGGAGGATGGATGTGTTTGAGGAGCATATATGGAGTGACAAGAAGAGATAGGATCAGGAATGAGTTGGTTAGGGGGCAGACGGGGGCAATCAAAAAGCTGAGCAGGCGAGTGGATGAAAGAGTGCTTGGATGGTTTGGGCATATTGAAATAATGTTGGGCGGCTGGCGAAATAGATGTATATGTCGGAAGTGAGTGGTATTAAAGTGCGAGGTAGACCACGGATGTGTTGGATGGATGGGGTGAAGCGTGCTTTGTATGAAAGGGGTCTGACTGTGGATGTGGCGAGAGGGATGACTGCGGACAGAAGTAAGTGGGGGCAGTGGATAAGAAGGTAATTTTATTTTTGACGCAGTACTGGCAGCTTGCCCGCGTGTGATACGGTTGACCTGTCCTGTGCGGGAGGAGGGGCTGCACTCAATGAAGCGGTCGGGGTAAACCAGCTATGGCTGTCGGGCCTGACTGTGGAAGGTGGTTGTGCTGGGCTGCTGCTGATCCTGGCAGTTCTGGTGCGGCCAATGCTGCCTATCTCGCATCCTAGTGACTAAGGGTGTTGTTTGTGGCCTGCTGTTGGCTACCCTCCCATAGGGAGGAGAGGCCTGGTATATGTATGTATATGTATGTATGTATGTTTATGATCATTAATATTCTTTGGGCTTTTCACAGACTGTGCTATTCATGGTTTTCTATATTTGATGGCTTATTTGGGTGAACGTTAACAAACTGTACTGTTGCGGTATTTGCGTTTTGATTGGATTTTTATTTTGTTTTTTTTTTAATCTTAAAGCTGGATCTTTATTTTGGTATTTCAACTCAAAGTTTTTTTGATGATAAATTAATCATGCATTAATTTTGTTTGGAGGGGGGAAGGTATGTGAGCACCTTTGAGCATTTTTGACCCCCTTGCCTTGCTTTAAATTGCTCAGTAGCGCTTTTCACTACTGTCAATCTCTCTAGCATCAGTTGCCAGTAAAGCTCCGCAGTTCTCCAGCGTATCACTATCCCTTGGTCCACACAAATAAATTATTCTTCATGAACCGATTTTGAGATTTTTCAAAATTGAACAGATATGTGGAAAAATTGAACTATTTTCATGTATGATCAAAAAAAATTTGGAACTTTCAACTAATTTGTTTTTTAATTTTGAAATTATATCCTGTTCAGCATGTCCAGTGCCCCAGTTGTGTCCAGTGTCTCAGCTATGTCCAGTGTCTCAGCTATGTCCAGTGCCTCAGCTATGTCCAGTGCCTCAGCTATGTCCAATGCCTCAGCTATGTCCAGTGCCTCAGCTATGTCCAATGCCTCAGCTATGTCCAGTGCCTCAGCTATGTCCAGTGCCTCAGCTATGTCCAGTGCCTCAGCTATGTCCAGTGCCTCAGCTATGTCCAGTGCCTCAGCTATGTCCAGTGCCTCAGCTATGTCCAATGCCTCAGCTATGTCCAATGCCTCAGCCGTTTAAACAATACCAGATTCATTTGGCATAAATATTGGTCAATATCGGGTTTAATACGCTCACGAAAATTAAGAATTCTGTTCCCAAGAATCACCAAAGAAACACATTTAAGAACGTTTTACATAAATGACATTCTGCTCGCCGATGCGTAATTTTTGAATTATTCAACTTTGAAGTTATAGGAACGTCGTATATAAAAGTGAAGGAACGGACACGTAAATATGCTGTAATACGGTATTGACGTAAGGATAAGTGAGGATAGGGTAGATTATATTAGGTTAGTTAAATAAACTAACCTAAAATAACCTATATCAACCTAAAATAGCTTACCTTATCTTACGCAAACTGAGGCTGTTATTTTCTTGGCAAGAAGTTGGCATCTCCCGCCAGAAAAGTGGGCGTGACCCAACAATGCGGCGACTAAGCAGCCGACCATATAATGTTATTCCAATCTGAACTTAATTATTGTTATATCTCAAAACTAACGCATCAGCAAGCAGAATCTCATTCATGTAAAACGTTATTAAATGTGTTCCTTTAGTGATTCTTTGGAACGGAATTCTTAATTTCTGTGAGCGCATTAAACCTGATATTGACTTAAATATTTATACAGTTGAACCAGTTCAAATTTTCTCTTTTGTTTTTAGTACTAAAGTACCTATAACATGAAATTTTAAAAATGGTGATATTGTTCTATTCCTATTTCAAATAAAGAAATTATGGTTACATGTAACATTTTAAAAATCATCTCCTTTAAAATTAATTTTCAGAAAAGCTTACAGAGCCTCATTAAAATAAATAAAAACATATAAAATTCTTGATCAATCTCACAAGCAACTGATAACATTCTTGTGGTTATAAGAGCATTATTTGTCAACAAGCAGATAAAATGTTGATCTGTATTCACCATTGGTTGGTCAGCTGGATATTTTTTACATGCAGAGCAATAACATCAGATTGTCATCCATAGCAGGTATATAATATTACTATGAGGAAACGAAATTTAAAGACAGATAAGGGTATAAATAAAACAAAGAATAATTGGAGATGCTAATAGCAGTGAATTTTAAAATTCACACAATAAAATTAGTTCCCAGTCATGAAAAATTTAAAAATATAAACCTGTTTTTATATGTAAAAACATACATAGGATCTCCATATGCTTCACATAACCACAGACAGTTAGAAGCACTGCCTATCAAATTTAATTGCCGGTAGTGTCATCAAAACAGTTTGAACGTTAGTGTCGAAACGGACTCGAACAAACCGGAATACGGATTTACCTTTGTTAGCGGTAACCGTTTAGATAAAACAAATAGAATTACAATCGTTTAATAAAATATGCAACGTTTCATGAACGGAATTTGACATAATTTCCACACATGATCACGTGTGCGTTGAAGTATGCTCAACAATCAATTAAAATTAATGTTCAATTACGTTTGTTCCGAAACAATGATATTAGAGAATTTTGGGCAATATATGAGATACTTAAAACTTGTTATAATTACACTCAAGGCAATCACATAAACTATGTAAAATATTGGGGGATATTGTTAACAAATTATGGGCCGTGAATAACTTCAAACTGAAGGGAAACAGTGAAGGCAAATTCAAGAAATGTAAATTTTTACAATTAGTCAGCAAGCACTCATGAATGAAGACGGGCTTTGTATCTGTGTGCCGAAGTTCTTCTTTCTCTTGTGTTTTTGTCTGCAGCTCAATGCACTTGACTCCACTATATCGTGAGTTCGTTATCTGCTCTCGAGTTTGACCGCCTGTCACCGACTGTCAGAACAGACTTCAACAGAGTCGAACTGTCGAAGACCGCGACTGAGACAGTCACATGACAAGTTACTCATTAGACAACGCCTAGAAACAACGTAAAAACGCGTTCACGATCTCAGTCTCTTCTTATCTACTACGCAATTTATCAACTACACAAACAATAGAGCGCACAGGTGGAATATGTTTTAAGTAGCTAGTATTGATCACTTCATTTAATGAAAAAGTTGTTCCTTTCCATGAAGACATCATTTACACTCAATACCTAATTTGACATCTTCTCTTTAAGCATCTCCTCAACGATATAATAGAGTTCGTTGTTAATGTAGTTCAGTCGTTCATTACTACTTCATTCCCAAAAAAGGATAGATAAAAAAACTAGTGTAAAAACCTTTCAACAAACTGGTATCCAGTTACTGAATGAGATTGTATACACCAATGTCCAACATTTCATATTTCGACTTTGTTAGAAACAAACTGTTTTTTCTATCATGCATTTGCTACATAACTCAAAATAAATGCACTAATGACAACAAATGCAACTGTAATTTTTCAAATTCAAGAAAAACTTATTATTTTCATATATAAAAGAGGTTTATTTCTCATTTAGATAGAAAAATTGTCCTCTGTAAGTTTAGTTAAGGACTGGTATGAAAACGTCTACGAGAAACATATGGAAGAAATTTTACACAGTGGTAAATAAAAACTAATTTTATTGAATGTCTACGATTACTTTGCGCTGGTTCTGCACACGGAAACAAATAACCAGACTACGCTCTGTCACACGAACGAAGATGAGAGCAATAATGCAATTACTGGCTTCCTATTTTTATCGATAGCAACAGGATACGCGTACGATAACGCCTGCTGGCGTAAAGTAATGCATACATCACAAACTGATATCACATGGAGACACGTAGAATTGACAAAACCTTCTTTTTTTAAGCATTTGTAAAGTAAAAAATGTTTCACTGGAGAGAAATGGGCAACCACGCATCAAACCTATGAAATGGACTGCGACGTACCGAAACTAGGTGAGCGGTGCCACAAAATACGGTGCCACAATTTTCTTAAAATTTTTCGTATGGTCTTGAAATATTTACGGCGTTTTGTTTCTTACTCAACGTCGGGCAGAGTTTTTTTTTAATTTTTTTTATTTGAGGTGAAATATTAGCATCCACTTAGTATGTAATTTATACCAATCTTAAATCGTCGCAGTATGAATAAAGAACACGCAGTTGTGCGTGTTGTGTTGCTTGATGTTCTTCATAAATTACTTTGTAACTAACCATTTCTCAATCTTGATAGTCATTTACGACGTTGTTTCAATCTGCTTCGGAATAGCGTTTTTTGTCTCGTGTTGCTTAGATTCAACTAATAATTTAGGAATTCCGAAGAATTCTCGAGTATTATTTTTATTATATATAAGTTGTCAGCCATCTCTTGGGAAATGAAATATATAATAAATGAAATTTTTGATTTAACTAGCCCATGACAGTAACCCTGTCAAGGGTTACTGAACACCACGTATGGTTTGTCTATTAGTACGCCTCGTATGGCTTATCTATTTGTACACCTCGGATAGTTTGTCTATTAGTACACCTTTGTATGTTTTTTTTATTAGTACACTCGTATAATTCGTCTATTAGTACACCTCTTTTGGTTTGTATATTTGTAGACCACGTATAGTTTGTCTATTAGTACTCCTCGTTTGGTACGTTTGTCTAAGGACGTCTTATTTTAAGAAATTTTTAAAAGCCAAAATGCTGGCATGTATCTTATGTGTCAACTTTTTATGGAACTAAAAGGTTCTTCTTTCTTTCTTCTTTCGGTGGGAAAAAGTAATTTTGTCAATGTTCATCATCACAAAGAATTTTTTGCAAAGGAATCACAGAGTGAAGGAAAAATTGATTTTTTTATCTCCTCAAAATATCAGTATTTTAATTCTCAAATATTTAAAATGGACAACATTAATTGATTAAATTTATCAACACGACAATAAATAACATCGTAAACAAAATGAGATTTTCACTGAGAGGAATATGAAAAAGTCGCTCAAATCGCAGTTTTACTTCTTTGAGGACTCCTTCAGAGAGGCGTAACTCAAGCCCCATATTTAGAATGATATGCATCAACTTTTAATTTCTTCATCACTTCGGATAGTTTTCTCTCGTTTAGAATAAAATATCCAAGAGGATAGAATTTAATTTCGTTTCTCTCAATTATATATTCAAAACATGACACAGCTATTGTCTACTTCTAACGGTTTGTCTGTAAATTTAGGACTTTTACTCTGAGAAATATTCAGAAAAAAAATTGGTTGGACATTATTTAAAGTCGAAAACTTCTTTTGAATAAACGGTTTGTCATTTTTTCCCCAGTTTTTTTTTGTATCGATGTGTCAATGTTTTTCCTTTTTGTTGGTAAGTAGAGTCTTCTAACTCTTTTCATGTTTTTTCCAGCTTGTAACAAACCGAGAGTATGCATTTTTACGGTTTTGCTTTCAATTAATTCAACCACTGTTATAAAGATATAATACTTATTGTGTTTTTTTTTACATATTAGTAACGTCATTGTAATAGAAATATTGAAAAGTTATTGCAAAGAACTTTTGTATCAAGATTTCGAAATAGACTTTTGTTTTATTTCGTTCTTATACATTAAAACTCTGAAAGATTCATAATACCGAACTGAAAACATTGTTTTTTCAAGCTTTTGCCAAATTATGATGCTGATTAAATTTTCTTTTGAAGAGATTCTCGAGAACCTAAACTACGCTAATTGCTCAGTCAGTAGAACAGTAGTATCATAGTTAGTTTTAGGTTGAATTTTTAGTGCAACGTTCTTTTGATTATTATTATTATTATTACTATTAATAAATCAAGCAGAGCAATCCCAACGGGACGGATCATGGATCCATAGATTTCACATAGGAAACCCCGCCAGCATCAACTCCACGAACAGTAAAACAAAAACAAAGAACAAAGAAAACAACTAAAGGAAGAAAGCAGGAGAAGGAAACATCAGCTACGCAACAACCAGGAGTTGACAGCACCCTTGAAACCACCCAACGAACCCGAATCAAACACGGCAGAGAAAACTAAAAAACAAACATCGGCATCTTAGGATGCTTTATTTCCAATCAAGCCTGATACATATGATCTTAAGCATTGGTTTTTCAAATGTCGTATAACTAACACTATATATAGGACACCATGACGGTTCCCCCGTGAAGCCGGTACCCATTTCCGACACCTGTGTTGAGTGGGATATTGTGCTTGAGCTCTCCCTTATACCCAACGGGGAAAATCGCCGCGCCAGTGCCGGGATACGAACCCTCGTCTCCAACATGCAAGGCCGATCCCTTAACCACTGTACCACAGCGAGCAAAGTGAGTTCCAGCGGGCAACGAAACAAGGGACAAAGCAACGCCTATACTGCGAAGTCCTACACCTAACTTCCATCAGCTCAAAACTGTGAGCAGCAGCAGCACCACGGGTAGCCCGAATCCGCTCGGCCCGTGGGGGAAGCATTTGGAACGACCAGTGCCTTCTATTGTTGAATAGCTCATAAAAAACGCATAGTTGGGCAACTAGTCTTCTATGCGCCAGAGACGGCAGTACCAAACCCGGACATAGCGCTGATGCAGATCTTACAATGCGATCCAAGAGACGCAGGTGGCAATCAACCGCAGAGCCCCAAACAGGCGAACAATACTCGAGCAGAGGAAGAAGAAAGGCACAGAAGCCTCTCCGCACCAACTGAGGATCCTGATAAATTCCACCAATTACCCTCAGGATCCCCAGCCTTTTGGAGACCTGTGAGACTACCCTCCGCACATGAGCCTCAAATGTTAGCCTCCCGTCAAACCGCACACCAAGGAAATCAAGTTCAGGGTAAACCTCAATAACTCCCCGACCAATGACTAGCTCACCGAACGGGGGCTCACTGGTCCTAGATCTACTCACTATGAGCGCCTTTGACTTACTAGGATTAAGTATCATATTCCACCTCAAGCACCATTCATTGATGCGTAACAAATCAGCATTCATGTCTTTCACCACCGCTGGACGCAACATGGGACCGGGCACAACGGCGACCAATGACGAGTCATCAGCATAAGCAATAAAATTACTTCGCACAAGATCAAACATCTCACTGGTGTACAAAACAAACAAGAGAGGACCAAGTACACTCCCCTGGGGCACACCTGAGACAACCTCACACCAGTCACCCGCCACTCCGTCAACCACCACTCTCTGCCTTTGTCCAGCCAAAAACTCTTCACATATCGATAACAACTTGCCACCAACCCCTGCGAGTGCCAACCTGTGCAAAACACCTACGTGGCTAATTCGATCGAAGGCCGCGCTGAAATCCAACTGTACAACCACAGCCTCACGACCCGCATCCAAAGCAGTCTGAAGCAGGTGGGACAAGGATAATAGCGCGTCTGCACAGCCTAAGCCACGTCTGTAAGGAAATTGAGCTGCAGGGAGTAACCCCATACTCTCACAATATCGCGACAGTCGACCCACAATTAGCTGCTCGAACACTTTTGCCAGGACTGGGGTGATAGAAATGGGACCATAATTCTCCACCAGCGGAGAAGGAGGACCCTTAGGGACAGCCGTCACATTGGCTGCTCTCCAGCAACTCGGAAATTGACCAGACCTAATCAGTAACCTAAAAATGACACTAAGTTTGGGAGCTAGCACCTCAGCCGTCTCCCTGAAAAACATCGGAAACACACCCAACGGGTCGACCCCACCACCCACATCAAGTTCAGAGAGTAAACGTCTAACCTGTCCAGACCTAAACGCCAGCGAACAACACAAGGGTCTTGGGTAGCATGTGGGAGGCAATACAAAATTCTCCCTGCACTGCTTACCATTAAATTGAGTAGTGTGCGCTTTCTCTACAGGATCAACCTCCAGTGCCCCTCCAGGGCCTAGGAGGGCAGGAAGAGCAAGCCTAGCACCAAATACAGCTCCCTTCAACGTAACCCACCATTTGTGCGAAGACGAGGAGGAATTGAGGGCATCCCGCAGTCGCCGATCATGCCGCTCACGAGCCCCGGCGTAAACCACCTGGGCTTCATTACGAGCTCGCAGGTAAGCCTCCTACCCAGGTGGGGTCTTAGACCTAGCCCAAGCGCGGAACGCTGTCCGCTTCGCATCAAAGGCCTCTGCACTGACCATCGAACCAAGGTTTGTCAGAAGACTTGACGCGGAGAACCACCTTCGGGACATGACGTTCGACCACATCATCAACCGCTTGATTCAGCAAGTCCAAAGGTGCCCTGTAGCGTAAAATCTCACCCCAAGAGGAACCCCGGACAGCCCCCCTAACAGTAGTCCAATTGGTTCTGTTCTTCAACACAACCACCCCGCGAGTGTTCAAAACAGGCACGGCTTGACGAACAAGTAAACAACACTCAAGCACACAGTGGTCAGAGGTACCCAAAGGGGGAGCAACAGAAACCCTGACGACATCAGGAACATCCGTGAGCACCAAGTCCAGGCAGTTCACCGCAACATGAGTCGGACCCTGAACAAGTTGCGTGCAGCCAGACAGGTTAGAAAAGTCCAAAGCATTGTGACCATGCACATCCGTGGGCGAAACGGAACCCAGCCACTCAGTGTGGTGTGCATTTGCATCACCCATGAATACAAAGACTGCCTTTGGGTCAGAGGACTGAGCTCGTGCCATCAAATCCAACAGGCAATCATATAAAGAGCCATCGTGCCCCGGATTACGATAAAAGGCCACCAAGTAGAAATTAGACACTGAGCCACAAACCCGTACCACCATATACTCGTGACACTCGCATTCCAAATGCAAGCGCTTAGAGGCGTGAAAACCCTCCCGAATATAGAGGGCCATCCCACGAGTACCCCCAGTGGGCATAACCAGCCTCAATTGAGGCGACGCAAATCCCGGGACACGGAGCTCAGCCGGGTGTCTCCGATCTGAGACAAGAGCTCTGACATGAACAAGATATCACACCGGGAGGCAACAACGGCTAACTCATTCAAATTGGCCCTGAGTCCCAGAATATTGGCACAAAGTACAATCAACTCCTGGCCAACCTCGGGGGGTCTCAACCCCGCCATACCAAACAAGGAAGACCCAGATATAAAAGGATAGAATGAAAGGAGAAAGAAAACAATAAAGTGAAATAGCAAGGAAAATGAGAAAGTGATAAGAAAAAGAGAAAAAAAAAAACCGGAGGATGGACGGCTGCGGAAGACCAACCTAATGGCTACGGCGACAGCCCGAACCCTCCACCACGAAAGATCAGAGGAGATACAGAGCGGAAAAGATAGAGAGAGGCACGCTACCTAACTTGGTCTTTAACAGGTTATTTACATGACACACTTTAACACATTAGAGAAAATTTGCAATAAGAAGCCTCAAATTTATGTGGGAAAACAGACCCATAACAATCCAACCGTAGCACAAATTGAACTAAGCCTACGAGATCACACAAATTACATTCCTAGCATCAATAGGCAAACAGGGAAATGACACAAATAAACAACCTAAATACATCCAGTGCACAAACGTATAAAACCATACACCCGTAACTTCAGGTCACCAGACCCGAAGTAGCGACGAACATATGACGAACATATCCCAGCAGTGACGACAAGTAAAGTCCGGGCAGCGGCCAGCGACGAAAGCGTGAAACTCTAGTAGCACCGCCAGGGTCCCGATACCATTAGACGCAATCTCCAGGTGCAACTACCGGATAAACCCCGGCTCACAAAACAACTGAACTGAAGTCGCTGAACATCCACTTCAGCAAAAATGCCGAGGTAATCCTTGAAATAGCTCCAGCAGTGCATTACACGCATCGGAGCACACTTCCCGGCCGAGATAACGGAGCAGAAGATTCAGATCGCTGGCAGAAATGGCGTGGAAGGCAAGCAATACCACCAAAGTCCCGTCGGCAGTAAGCAAGGCTAAAATTGGATTAGCAAGGCTAAAAGATCTGGTCATCACAACTTTGCAAATTCGTTAGAGACGTGCAGGCTCTCAAACAAATTCCTGTAAAGCCTGGGTTGATCTGAAACACACTTTACCAGCCACGTCTCCCGCCAGTAAAAGTTGGTAAAGGGATCAGTGAAATTTCGATTTGATTGAGAAAAGGGAAAGCAACATGCAGAATGTAATAAAGGAAAAGTGGATTATATAAACATAATGCTTCCTACGCAGGATACACTATACATAGGAACAGCAAAGTAGGAAAAAAGTCAACAAAGAAAAGATGGTGAAGAATGGATGAAAACGGACTGAAGCAAAATGGGCACAAAAATAAGTTGTAAAAAATAATGTTGACGTAACCTAACAGTTTCCCCTCACACCAAAACACGGCAACGCAACACTGACGCTCCTACACATAATTTTATTGAGCAATATTCCCCTCAGGGGTACAGGCTATGGAATAGTTTGTAACCTCAACCCATTGCATGCCTTATGCCCGGTTGTCTTACTACGAATTTTTTCTGGCTTCAATATGTATCGGGTGTTGACTCCACTGATGTCTGCGTTGATAATTATTGTAATTTCGAAGTGCGATGAACTGCTTGATTGCAAAATGTACTTGAAACAATTTATAGCTGATATTACGACTGATACTTCTTTAAATTTCAATTCTAAATACACTCTCATGATTAAAACGATAGCCTTAGCGATGGGAGATGTAAGTAAAACAGACTCTTCTATTCATTTTAATTCCATCTTTTCTTACCGAGGCTGCTCCACAATGTAATAGGTTTTGTTAATTGTGCGAATGACAAATTAGTCGCCCCCGATATCGCCTCACTGGCAGAAACCAAGGCTTCTCAACTCATTTTGTCATCTGAAATACTTTTTTCTTTCCCATTATTTTAAGTACGAACCGTGTCGATTGCTAAATTGAATGAACATCAAATCACTATGTTGTATCATCTGAATTAGATTTTCCCTGTGCTTCGGTATTCCGATGTTTCCGTTCTTTCCTTTGCTCATTATCCTATATTTCAGAACATCGCACAACATTTTAAAGAAAGCGTATGTCTTGTGATTTCCTCGATGCATAGAAATGTATTTGTGTATGTTTACGTGTTGGGTGTATGTATGTGCGTAGGTATGTATGTGCACGTATATGTGTATATATTTCCATGTACATGTGCACATGTGTGTACTAAACCGACAACTGGTATTTTTAACTAGAGATAATGGTTTCTTCCTGTTCACTCTCAACTTGTAACATTACCTACCTCGTCATCTCTTTATTGTTGTAAAGCATTCACGTAAAAAACTATACATTTTTTGTGTGATCATCCATTTATATTTAAATAAAATGCAAATCAACTAATGATCGTTGTGTTGAAATGATTTAATTAGAAATACAAAACTTGTAATTTTCATGTTCCTCCTGCTTATACTAGTATAAATATTTTTTTCTTTCACGCTTTCGTTGAAATAACATTTTGGAACATCGGCCGAAACAAGCAATTCATAAAGTATTTCCTGGCGTCAAGAATTGCAAAGTTTCATGTCATGTATGTGTAAACTGTCCAAAGTCATGAAGTTGTGTTCTCTCTTATAATTATCATTACATGTATCATCAAATGTACTCTAAGCAAGATTAGGAGTACATTGCCCTCAATCATTTTTCGACTAGTGACATGGGTATTACAATACTCGTGTGTGTATCATCTAAGTGTATTAACTTTAAGATATTTAAAAACCAACGATGGTACTTTTGTACAATCTGTATTATAAATAAACTGTTTTTCTTTCTTTCTTTTCTTTCTATGTAGACAATGCCCATCATTAATGTCAGTTCTGAGTTTCGCAAAAAGTACGACGGGCGAGCAAACAGCAGACCTGTTCTCTCGATTTGAAGGAGGCCCGCCATCTGCGACGACTTTTGGGTTCGTAGAAACACTCACATCAAGACACAGTTCTAGCATATTTTAGACCCAATTGAACAGTGATGTGGTACACAAAAAATAATTGAATGTTTTATTGAAAGAAGACTGAAAATTGAATAATTTTACTTGACTACGAAGTAACTATCGGTACTAAACGAAAGCGGTGACCCCATTTGTTTCATATGATCATTTTTTCTTGACATTTTAGAAAATAATTTGGTACTCGCAACAAATAATGGTGAATCTGCATTATTCAACGCTAAGTTGCATATGCAACTTTCTGATAAATCTATGTGCAACTTTCTGTAGATTTTTTTGAGCTATGTTGCTCAAAGTAATGTCCACGAGGAACAAATTGGACGCTTGTGTTCAAGAACAGAAGCAACGTGTCGATTGACGTAGAGTTACGAACATAATCAATAAGTCCGCACTCAAAACCGATGCACCGTGTCTGATCAACAAACTGCGAATACTAGCTAGTAATTATTCCATCTTCCAATCACCACGCGATTACGAATAATTCATTTCCCTCAAAAACACACTGAAGTTATGCCAAATGCAACTCGTGTCTGGCAAATTCAATGAATCGAGAGCATCGTGAGACTAGCAAATTATTGCTTGCTTGCGAGGAATAACTTCCTGGTGACACTGAGGTATACAGGATACCAATGCACTTTTTAGGCATCGTTCACTCAGCATGTTTGCCCTGTGCATTGTCTCCATGGACCAGTTAAATTAATTTTAGTCCAGTGTACGATTGACGCCATCGTCTGCGGTTCGTATTATTATGTACAGTTTCTTGAGACTTGGCTTAACTATGTAGTTCAAATAATGCATTTATCGTCCTTATTTGTGCTTACTGTATAAACAATTCACTAACCTTTGTTTAAATGTAAAAGAATGGTAACACGTTCTACGAAACATGAAATTTGTGTGCGTATGTATTGCACGCAACAGAACTTTTTTAAGATCACTTTTTAGCTTAGAATGTAAAATAACATACGCACATATCAGAGAAAACATTTACACACAGGTTAAAGACGGTCATATCACCTGCTCAGCTGCATCCCCATAAGTGAATTAATAAATTATCTTTAGGTGGCATTAAAATGCTTAGATCAGAGGCTCTAAGCCTGTAAACTGTACGAAAATTACTTAATTGAGAGCTTCAATATCAAGTTAATAGAAATTTGATTGACTTTTGAGAGTTTAGGTGCTATTTGCTGCGACTTCTTACTTGGTTTCAAGAAGTATTACTTGTTCGATAGAGTTGCCGAAGTTGAATCTCATTCTAGGTATGACACATATATATACCCTCGCATAATTAAACAAATAAAACATTTAAATACAAATGAAACACACCCTCCAGCAGAAAAATGTTTAAATGGTTTACTTCAAAAACATTCACATTTATTGATCTCTTCCGTTATCATTAATGAATACATTCACACTCGTATTTAAGATGCTTCCTACCAATAAGTTCCAGTTCATAGTTGTCAGGAAAATGAGACCAGATGTCATGATCGACACAACTAATTACGACCGAAACAAAACGTTACAGTTACATCGTCAGTATTGGAACGATAAAACAGATCGACGGAACAAAAAGAGGCATATAACGTAAATTCAAGAAATAACAATTTAATCTAACTAAAATTAGTAGAACCTAACCTGATTGGGTGGTCTAATCCAAATTGTTGGAGCAGTAAAAATTTCACAGACCTTTTATCATTGTCCAACTACGGCTTGCTGAAACAGTGCAACGCCTCCAAAATACGACGCTTTGCTCGATTTAACTTTGAAGACCGTCTTTGAATGGAGATTGAGCTGGGGAGCAGAAAAACGAGAAATTCTATGAGAGATTTTGAATGCTGAATAAATGCTGCAGAGCCGCACTCTCTACGTCTGACGGTTGGCAGCAATCACTCACGTAAGAATACACGCATCAGCTATCGAGGTCCTCCCAAAACGATCTTTTCTGTCAGAAGATGAACGAATTTTAAAACTGTTTTTGAAGTGAATCTGTACATCGAGCGATACGAAAAATTATGGGCTTTAAAAATTTCGTCCTCATTTCATTGTTCAAGTACCCCATGTCTGAAAGCATAAGGAACTACTTTTGTCTTAACGCTGACAGGCATTTCAATTTCGGCGCAGAAAAGCTCTTCTTGATCATTAGTGTTGAACTTTAGAAATGAATTAACGGATTCACAATCGATTCTACCCTCTTGCCAGTGATCGTCAATTTTTTTTATTTCACAAAGAAAATCCCTACTCAGAAAAATGTCCATGTAATTTTGAACCTGATTTCATCGCAGATACGTAGATAATTCATTTGTTTTATTTTCTTCGCAAGATCAAGCTATTCAATACTTTCACTATGTAGATCCCTTTCAACTGAATATGTATTTTACAATGGAAAGTGAACAGAACGATCAAACTACCTTCAAAGATGTGCTGATAAAGACATTAAACTTTAATTTATTGGAATAGTTTTCAGGAAAATGATTTTTATCACACCACCTTGGTATGATGTATTTCATACGCATTTACATGGATACATGCAATCGCCAGTAGCCACATAACTGCATACAGAATATCGTGTATCGAGCTCGTATAAAATACTCTACGAGAAAATTGCTTTCCTTCGAAATTTCTACTCCGCAAATCAGCACCCAAATGTTTGAGAAGATAGAGTTGTTAAAGCATTGATTAAACGCGCAGTTTTCTCTCTCCTGATGCCTTGTCAGCTCCTACGCTAATCTTGTTCGTTTAGTTTTTATGTATGGGGTACTTTAACAGTGAATTAATAAATGAAATTTCTAACTCTACTCCATAATTTTTCACTTTGCTCGATGTACAGGTTTACTAAGGCAACATATTTAAACCTGGTTCACTTTTTAATCAAAGAGATTATTTTTGGGAATACCTCGATAGCTGGTATGTGTATTCTTATGCTTGTGTTTGCTGTCAGCATGCAGTCATGCGTTGAAAGCACGGCTCTCTAACAATTTATTCGCCGCAGTCAGTATTCGGGTTCCTCTCACAGAACTTGTCGACCTTATGCCTCCCCATATAACAATTAGAGTCTATAGATATTCTTTCAAATACTCTTTCAAAATTTTAAAATTTTCATACGGTCTTCAAAGCTCAAAACGAGCAAGACCTCCTTATTTTGGAATCATTGTTCATTTTCACCAAGCTGCAGTTGAGCAATAATCAATCTTTGTGAAATTATTTAATGACCCAGCATTTTAGCTCGTACTAAAAATCAGGTCAAGTTCGCTGAATTCACTTATGTTTTTCTTAGCGCTAGAATTTATGTAATATGTCTCCAATGGTTTGTTTATCTGATTCATCATTTCAGCTCAGAAAATAATATTTTTACGTTCCATAAAGTTCAAAGTTTGAACATGTTATGGTCACGCAAGCTTTCATTCTCAAATCAAGAGTGAGATTTTCTCGAAATCGTTCAGTGAGATTTTAAATCATGGTAGAAATACAAAACGCAAACAATGTAGAAATTGGGCTTCGCGTAGATAGCCTTGACGAAAAACAGAGTATTGAGCAAGGGTGCACAGTGTTCTGGACATATGCCTACATGAAGGACGAAATATCTAACAGCTAACGAAGCCGAATAGATTTTAGGAAATCTTAGACCACACATGGAATTGAGAAGCTACGTTTTTCTAATTCGTTGTTACAGTTTGTGGCTGCGATTTTTCGCAAATTAATACGTAATATTTCATTTGAAATTCTGGTAGCACGCAAGAGCCCGTGCTTTCATAAAAAAAGTTGTCACTCGTTTCATCCGAACACCAATCAGGATTTTACGGCTAAAGATATTGAAGTTCTTAGTGAAAATATATACGTACATACATACACGAGTAAGCCTATAAGGATAAAAAAATTTGATAGTATTAATATATCTATACACAGGTAATACATCAAACATACATTTTGAGCTAGATGTAAAATAACGAAGAAATACTAACGTCTAACGTACCAGAACTTTTTCGCTGTGGTGGTACAGTGGTTAAGGGATCGGCCTTGCGTGTTGGAGGCCCGGGTTCGTATCCCGGCACTGGCGCGGCGATTTTCCCCGTTGGGTATAAGGGAAAGCTCAAGCACAATACCCCACTCAACCCAGGTGTCGGAAATGGGTACCGGCTTCACGGGGGAACCGTCATGGTGTCCTATATTTAGGGTTAGTTATAAGACATTTGAAAAACCAATGCTTAAGATCATATGTATCAGGCTTGATTGGAAATAAAGCATCCTAAGATGCCGATGTTTGTTTTTACCAAGGTTACAATAGCTCTTCCGAGCATGCTTCACTCGATCAATTTTTAATTCTATCAGGGATTTAAAAACATGAAACCTCATACAACATTATCTCACCTGTCCTATTCCTGTAGTTGCACATGAATTTTAACATTTTTTGAGAGTAAGCTGTGGATGAAATTTTTGAACAAATATCTCCAGCGTAGGGATAAACCTACTTGGGACACTACTAATAAAAAAGAATTACCTAAAACAGTTAAAGTAAGAAAAACGATGAGAGAGAGGTTTGCCCTGTTCGAATACTATGAGGCTTGCAGTTTTGGATCATGTTGAGAAGCCTTCAAGTGAGTGGACAATGGTACGTCGGAAAACACGCAAGCTGGTCGTAGAGCGATTTAGAATTCGCCAAATGCCAGAATTTTGCAGGCTTTAGGAAATACAGGATACTCAGCATCATATGGAGTGAATTGCAAAGTCAACCTAAGTGGAGTTGTATTCTAAACAAACACAGAACGCATCTTCAAACATGATGTACGTCTAAGACTTTAATTTTATAGAAACAGAGAAGGCAAATTTTCGTCGAGACTGTAAATGATAGAAATTTTTTAGACTGATGTCATGATGGGAAAATACGAATTTAAATTACACAGGAACTGATAGCTGGAAGAAGCAGCTCTTTCCCATCCACAACTTGCAGATGTTTTTTATCACTTAAAATGTTACAATTTCACATGGGATTTTTCAAACATAACTTTCCAGCTGACTTCTTTTTACATCGTGCTTAGAAGATTGAGAAACGTGTTTGTGATATACATTTGAGGTGAAATTCGTACTTCTAAATTTCCACAGTTTTGACTGAGGTTTGGCAACCCTACATTCAGATGTACCGTTGTGGGTCGCTACACTGCGAACGTAACAGCTGCTGCAGCTCGGGTCGTTGCCATGGGATATGTAGTTCTGAATTGAAGCTATTGATTCCGAAGAAGATGTATTCTCTTCACTCTTCTGTTGCAGTTCTAGGTCGGCGTCATGAAATGTGTTGCTTTGTAAAGCGCATCCATTAACCAACGGGTGATGGGTTGCCGTGTTTTGCTTGCTATGTGAAAAGTTAGGATGTAAGTAGTTCGATGAACTTCTTGTACGAAGACTGGATTGAGTGCTTGTGCCTTCACATTTCATCGCAGGAGGCAAAGAAGTCTCGTTGAACTGAGCAGATGCGTTACTGAGGTCTCCCAGTGAGAGCCGAGAAGGCGGCCTCGTAGACAATGTATTAACAGAAGCCAAGGAAACTCCTGTCATGAGTTTACACTCTAGTTCGTTTTTATACAGGCCTTTTGTTTCTTCTAAATTACCGGAACAACCTTTCCTTGAAGAATCCCTGTGATTCCAGTCGGTGAACGAGGCTCTGTTGACGCGACCGTTTTTTTGGTGCAACGATCCGTTGACGGACGTGGGTAGGTTGAACTTGTTGAACTTGTAGACCACGCAGCGTTGGCGACCGCCTCGCACGCTGGTGCGCGCTGTGGCAGGCGACGCAGCAGCAGACAGTGAAGTGGCTTGGGCACCGTCCGTCGGTCGCAGGGAAGATGTGCGAGACAAAGGACGTCCTGAAATTAGAAACAACTTTGACAATTTCTCATTTTAGTGCAGTTCAAGTGAGTACTGTACCATAGTTTTAAGCGAACGTGTTTTAGGAATCAACATGATGTGTGGCGCTAGGGGTTATATCAATTTTTCAGGTGTACCGAGTTGTTATTTTTATAGTATTCCCAAAGTTTTATTTCTGTCGATTTTTTGATAAGGAACAAGTATACCACCAGTTTCGTGGAACGTTTTTGTAAGGTATATACTAAAAAATATCGCCTTTTTGAAAATGGAATGGTTTTTCTAACATTCGTGAGTTTTGGATTTTTATTCAGTGTGAAAATCTCTTCAGTGTAACAAAAAATTGGGGTCTTATCGAGAAATGCCAGTATTTAACTCTTAGATCCTAGAGTACGGACCAAATTCTGAGAGCAGCTCTTGGCATCAATTAAAAAACCTTTGCAGTCATTTTAATGTTAAAAAAACTTAGTGAATGTTCAGGAATTATTATTTAATGCTACGCATTCTTTCAAGTATATATACCTTCATTTGACACAGAAAAATTCGAAATAAATTAATGCGCTCTCTCGTGAAAGTAAACAAAAAGAAGATTATGTAGAAAAAAGATTAACAATTTATTTCTAATGCAGTTCATGCATAAGATGTATAACATCAGTGTTTAAAAATGTCTCAACCTAAACATAATTAGTTGAAAAACACACTTACAGTGGGTAGCAGCTTTTTAACACTCTTTAGGAAAAAGAAGACTGCGACACATAGATGGAAAACCACTTCGAGGACACTCTCCTTGTATGTTGGAGCATAAGTTTATGCTTCTGCGTTAGCAACTGACATCGTTAATAGCATAATGAGAGAAAGTAATTAATCCTACTTGTGCGTAGAACTGAAGGGACGACTGCTCAGAAATTCAAAAACTAGCTTTTTGTGCATATATATATAGCAACAAATATCCAGTAACCAGTTCGGAGAACATGCTGTATATACCACGCTACAAATGTATGACATTTCCTACTCAATTAATGCCGGTACAAAAGATTCCCGAGAGTCTGAAACGAGACAGAATAATCGTACAAGGCTTAGAAAATCATTTTACAATATGAATATTACAATGAGATAAATATTTTAGTTGATGAGTCAATATTTCAAAGCTAATTAAAATAGGACACTGATGTATTGATTTGTTTTCTGTTTTTTATTTGTATCTTGTCAGGTGATTGCAGTCATCAAAAATTGGAAAATGTTTTGTAACGAAATGGAGATTATATTCGAGTTTATGATCGTTGGCACATTTGAGCGACAGAGATTGTGAACAAAGAAACTTAAGTTGTGAAAATTTAGATAGCATTCAACATTGAAAAAATTAGCAGACTAAGCAGCAGTCTCGGCCCACTCTTGATGTAAAGTTTCTCATTTACCTTAATTGCTGAAATATTCACAGACATTGCCATGGTGCATGCGATTATAGCAGAATAAAAATGATGTTTGGAGTTACAATTGCCAGCTGTTACAAAAAATGAAGTTAAAATAGAAGCCGCTGTTTAATACACAATTTTGCATTAATTCGTGTTCATTTCAAGAGATCATATCACGTTAGCATATTTGCAAAACTTGGCATAAAACATTGAGCAATGTAGAGCAATGATAAGAAGCTTTTCATAACTATTTTTTTTGGGTAAGTATTGCCGCACGCAGTTATTTAGTGTTGAAATTCAAAACTGGCATTCTGCTTGTGGCTTGAATTCTCTCATTGACTGTGAAGTTTGCTTCTCAATGAGGCACCTGATACTGACAGAGCTTTTCCCTCAATGTTGGATGAAAGGGAACGCTGATCATTCTATCTCCAGGCCTCTTCAAAGGAATTGAGACGCAGAGATTTTGCGCCATTTGTGATGAAGCGAATTAGGTGCGAAATTAGATTGGCTCCAAACTATAGCTGATTTCCATGAAACGGAGCTCACCAGGCTTTAGAAAATCTTAGAAATTGTGCATTGATACCTTATCTAATAAGAGTATGAAAATTCAGTTCCTTCAATTTCTTCTGAGACGATTTTTCCAATGATGTTGAAACAAAGCGTTTTGAGTGCTAGTGTGCCGTAGCGTAGTGATTTTGGTGAAGTAATGGTGATTCATCCAAGTGAAATAAGATGTGATTTTTTTTTCTCTAATACTTTGAGCCAGACGAATGGATTCGTAACTTGATGCCGTATTAATGTGACCAGTTTCACGGTGCTGCCTAATTAAGGAATGTCTCCATTGATCAAGAAACTTATTTGTGGCTATGGATGTATAATTGTCTAGCGAATCATTGATGCTGTGAGAACAAACTGTCGTTAATATATTGGAGGCTAATACTATCTTGTCATTGACTGTCTTTGTGTTTTTCAGAGGGCTTAAAATTTTTGGTATCTCTAGTAAATTAACTGAATTAACTGGATGTGGTCTCCATGTGCTGAAGTCAGGCAGGGATTTAGAACTAAAGGCTAATTTGGATCGGTGCTAGAAGCTCTATCGAAAACTTTTGCACCTTCTGAAAATAAAATGCTAAGGAAATTGAGTTCACTTCTGCATGTAGTTAAAATTTTTATATTCCTCTACGTTACTCATGGTTTTTCACATTCGTTTCGCAATGTTTTTGTCGCTATTAATAGTTTCTGATGAAATGTGTTTGTTTTGCTTCAATGATTTAATCTGAAGTTTTGAGCAGCGTTAGTCAGGATCTATGGCGAAAGATCAAAAGAACCTATAGGGGAATTCAATTTGAAAATTTATTCTATTTTGAACTGGAAAATTGAAAAATCAGGAGACATCGAATGTTGGCTTGGGGGCGGTATTTGTTTTGATAGTCTATTTGAGTGATCGCCTCTTTAGCTCATTAAGATCGTCTGTTCGCTCATTATCTTAGGGGATTCATTGACATGTCGCTTTATGCAATATTTCTAGATGTTAAACTGTGTTTCACGTGATTTGTATGGTGAGCGCTAGAGTAATCTGTAGAAACAGATTTCTTATCATCAACACGTTTCCTGCAATGGGGTGAATTGAAGATCTACATTAAATTGAAATTTGAAGTCAATTATAGAAAGTAGTTTTGAAAATGGTAAACATTAATTTGATCGTGCCTTAATTTAGCTTTCATTTAGTACTTATGAAAATTGAGTTAGTGACTGCACGTTTGTCAGCATCACTATGAAAATCCCTTCAGTGACCACCGGTAGGTCTTTTCGAAAGAAACGTGTTGATCTTTTAATTTACTCTATTATTCTCTCAGGCCTCTAACAAAATATCTGTTTATCCTCCATCTGCAAGTGATACATTTTTTTGATGCATTTTTGAGCCTGTTGACGATATGTCATCGAACGTGCAGTTGGCGAAATAGAGCTGGTGGCCAAGTGCTGTTTTTGTGCGCTGGGTGCTTGTGTGAGCGTTACCGTCAGTGCTGTGGTGCAATTGCTTTAAGTGTTTCTTTAATTCCTGAATGCAGCGCTGGGAGATCTTTACAAAGGTCGGACGACTCTCCATGGTTTTGTGATCTGCTCTGATGATGCTTTGCAGTAGAAAATATCGAAATGGTGTGCTAATCCCACTCTCAATCGTTTTAATGAAATTGAAATCATCGAAGATCGTCCTCGAAATATAAATGCTCGGACTTTTCGTCCCTCAAAGTATTGAAGCCGCCAATGCAAGGCTTAGACAAAACTCAAAGAAGTCCCTGCGAAAGTTAGTCAGAGAAACGAATGTGAATTAAAACAACAAGAAGAATATTGACGTAAATGATTTTAACACGTCATCATGTACGACTCAATAAAGTCAGCAGTTGGCAGGTCTACAAAAAAAAAAAACAGTTTATTTCCAATAGAGATGGTACAAAATTACCATCATTGGTTTTTAAAACATCTTAAAGTTAACACACTTAAATGATACACACACACGAGTATTGTAATACCCATGTCACTAGTCGAA
>JACJUY010000606.1:31281-87198 GCA_014220935.1 Platorchestia sp. MABIK | reverse complement strand
ACAACACCTACCTGAGTCAGCCCTCCAAACACCCAGTTAGCCCTAGACGTACCCGAATACGCTCACCACCTACCTGAGTCAGCCCTCCAAACACCCAGTTACCCCTAGACGTACCCGAATACGCACACCACCTACCTGAGTCAGCCCTACAAACACCCAGTTAGCATTAGACGTACCCGAATACGCACAACACCTACCTGCGTCAGCCCTAGCACTACCTCAGTTGCCCACCCAATGCCCCAGGCAGCAGGACCTGGCGGCGTTGCGCGATGTTGGGGTTGTGGCGGCGCTGGAGGCCGTGCAGGGCAGCGTCCGCCACCAGCAGGCGGCGGGCGATGCGCCGGAAGATGAGCAGCAGCAGCGCCAGCGGCACGAAGAACAGCAGCGTGTGGCAGCTCAGCACGTACAGCTGCGTTTGGTGCCCGTGTTTTGACATTATTATTGGTTGTGAGGATGGCTGATGGCAGCTTGATATTGACGCCAGAATACGTCTTTTGAGCCGCTCAAATATGATGCTAGCTTTAATGTGAGGTCGAAATACGTTTTTTGTGTCGTTGTTTTTGCATTAGTATTGGTAGTGGTGATGGTTCAATTACGATAGCTTATAAAGAGGCCGAAAAACGTCTTTTGTGCCGTTGTTTTAGGATTAGTATTGATAGTGGGGTGGGTTCAATTATGATGTCATCTTTATTATGAGGCCAAACTGCGTCTTTTGGGTCGGCGATTTGATTTCATTTTTGGCAATGGTGAGGGTTATATTAAAATGTTAGCCTTACATTAACGCCAAAACAATGGCGTGAACGTTTTGTGTCATCAAAATTTAAAAGCGAAGAAAATGCTAATAATGATGGAGCTGGTTTCCAAAACGTTTTCGATTTTTTTGTTTTAAACATAAAAAACAAAAATCGAAAACGTTTCGGAGACCAGCTCCATCATCACTTCTGTAAAATACAAAGAATGATCAATACTCCGCAAGCATAAAATTACGATCTGTACTAAATTCCAGACTATACATCAAAGTGAAAAAACATAGAGCAATGACAAATGTGTATTAACACTCTTAAGGGGATCCGAGCTTAGCATGTAGGTTAAAATTGTTTTTCCTTAAAAATATGCAACGATTCTAAACTCTTAAGGTCAAAATCACAAAAAAATGTCAGTCACTCTGAAATCATCATCACGAATAATTGTACTGCACTTCTCAGAATGGTTGCGTAGTACTGACTGAAGAGGATGAGTCAGCAAGTTACTGGTATGGAAACTCCTTCCGCAGTGCTCTGCCACTCTTGCGTCAATATTGTGAGATGTCATTCCAGCGTACGCCGATGTGCAGTGGGCAAAACTTTACTTATACAAAATATAAAAACGTATTATCCCGGAAATAGAGTCCTTGAGCCGAAAAAAGAACCGGTTGTTGCTTTCCTAACCAGTTTGATGCGTAAACTCAGAACTCTAGAAAAATGCTTAAAGTGTAAAACTTTAAGTGTTTTACTTTGTAAAACTGAAGTGTAATGCAGGTAATGTTCACATGTGGCAGTAATATTGAACTCGCAATATTTTCTGGACAAAGCCTTTTTAATTTAAGAGTTCATGATTCCAAGAGGAAAACCTTTTTGCAAAAGAAATCACATAGATAACTAAATTCTGCTCCTGTATCATTAAAAGATGAACAGATATTATATGTCCTGTTCAATAGCGTTTTGATTCCGTTAATTTTGATAGTGTCAGAACAAAAGCTAAAAAACTAGTTCCCAATCCGATAAACGTTGGCTTGAGGTATACAGAAGTTATAAAAAATTTTCTGTTCTTCGGGACATGACAATCGAGAAATGATAAGTGCTTTTCGTTTTCAATTATAAACTTCCAATTGCTTTCCGATTGTCAAGTTTCTAAGAATAGAGAAAATTTTCATAATGGTGAGGACTCACCATTGATATTGATGATGGTGTGATGATGTTAGCCTTGTAATAAGACCAAAAAAGTGGGACGGGCCTTTGGTGTCGTTGAGTTGGCCTGACAATGGTGATCGCAATGGTAGTAGTATCATATTAGCCGTACTTAAAATAGTATCAGTTGTGGATGCACTGCAAAATTAAGTAGGTTCATAATCAATTATTATTTAAATTGGAACGTATTTCCGTTTTCGCTGTCCTTTCTGTAACTACATAGATTAAAGAAAAGCTGGTATAATGCGGCTTGCCAGTCGTTGTTCACCTTATGGTACTAATAGAACAAAAATAAATAGCCCTATACTAGAATTGAAGTTGGGACATGACATACCTAAAATATAAGTGAGGATATAGGGAACTCAAAGTTCCCGTTGTTAAATATATAATGTTGATATTAGTTCGAGTTACTAATTAAATACTGCTATAAAGCTCAGTGCAGTTTAGGATTCTGAGGTAACCTACAGCTTGTGGAACTTCTGAGAATTCTTTTTACGTTACCTGATAACGCAAAGTCTCATCTAAGAAAGAAAGTTTTTCTGGGGAGAAGAAAGCGTCAAGAGCGGCGAAGGTGGAAACGCACATCTATCCCAAGACCAAGTGAGAACCAACGGATCACATGGCAAGTATTGTATCGGAGAGCTTCACAAGACAGAATTAAAAAAATAAGACTTCAGGACAGTTCTCTAACAGCTAAAAAATAGATTTGAACAGCGAAGGGAATGTTACAAAAAAGCTGCCAGGAGAAAAGCGAAAGAAACTCACGAGCGCTCTCGCAAACAATGCGAAAAAACATCATTTTGTGAGAGCAGCAACCGGACGAAACAAACTGTAGAGGAAGGAAATAAGAGAAGAGCCGAAATGAGAGAAAGAATGTGGCGTATGACAACTGAGAGAACGAAGGCGATTACCAAAAATTCTGTCTTCATGTGTATCAACAAAGGTGTGCTGATAAAAATGATGGTAATCATAATAAATTGTGAGCTGTCTTTATAGCTGTGATTGACGCGTCCATAACGAGAGTAGGAATGATAACACGGCTGCTCTGTTACTAATCATTACTGTTGTAACAAAGGTGATGACAGTATATAACAATACTGGCATTCAGTATTGAAACAATTACATGACGATAATAATGACACATGGAAAAATTAGTGCAAACTGCATCAATTCTATGAAAAGCTAGTGCATAAACACAAGTAAAAATTACATTTACGTAGAATCATTTGAAATAATCATATGTTTGCATATCTCAAACACGAAGTGTTGTTATAAATTTACAATTGCTTGCCAATTTTTGCACTAGATTTCGAGGTGTTCCTTTGCGACAAAATACTCATCGAACTCCCAAATCTTTATTTACTAAAGAATTAGGTGCCTCGGAAATTCCATTTGTACATTTCTTGCCTCTCGACAATTTCAATTTAAACTTAAGAGCGAGAAAATTTGATTTCGTTTCTGTCATATTATTATAAAACCTAAATTCCGTTATACTTCCACTATAAATAGAGAGAATATAAATAGAATGAATAAAAATAGAGGTAAATATAGAGAAAAAAATATGATGTAAATAGAGAAAATAAAATTTAACTCTTACTATACTACTGTGAAATTTTTTCACGCATTTGTGTAATGAATTAAACTTGAACGGAACTCCACATGATGAGTTGCTTCTCTTCTTGGAAAGACGCATCAAGTTTTCAAAGGGTTTTAAGAATGGCTGTTTACGCAAAAATCTGCAGTTGTGGACGTTCAAAATTTTTTGTTTTAAATTGTTTTTACCGGAAGCCATTTGTGTACCATGCTTCTTAACTCACTAGTTAAAACCTTTGAAGAAAAGAAAATCAAAGACAATATTAGCTATGACTTTTCCCGCGAAACGGAAGAGTTTTCCCCATGATTTCATTATCATATTTCACTTCGGCAAAACTTCGCGTATACATCAGCTTCTCCAGACAAATGACAAAGCGTTTCTATGAAAAAAGGTGACTTGAGAGAATGATGAAGAGAAGACGCTCGGATCAGAGTTCGGTTTGCGCTCCTCCAGTTACCCAGATAAGGAAGAAAATGAAGTAAAAATGGAAAGATAATGCATGTTCAACCCTGAAAAGACTCCTGTAACAAGCTCAAGTCTGGCTGCTTCAATGGTGAGTGGCAAAAATAAACACCGACGAATGCTTGTTCCTCAAAGTTCAATGACACGGAGAGACATTTCCAGCAAATTAGCTCTGGAATCTCCCGCATCTCTGAGATGCGCTTAATTTTAAAATTCGCTGGAAAACAATGCCTTTTACGACGCTCCACCTAAAGGAGTTTGAGTATTTTGGGACGTACGCTTAGAAAATAGCATCATGGCTTCGCAGGAATTCCCTGGTATTTCAGGTTTTCATTGCTGCAGAAATCGACATTTACGAACTTTAAAGACAATATATAGCTATCAATCTTTTATTTTAATCTAGTAAACCGAAATCGACCTTACAAACAGTTGCAGAAAGCACATTTGCTTCATCATTTCTAAGCCATGAATACCATCGCATTGCTGACGATGATCAAGAGCTCATCTCATTCTCAGCTCACTGATTTGCAAAACAAAAATGCTTGCTCACTGACGCCTCAAAAAGTTCTACTTATGTTGCGTCCGCCAATCAAGAAGCAGGAAGTTTCTTATTGACTCATCTACAACTTCCAGACCCTTATCATAAAAATAGCATGTACTGACAAACATCTTAACAAATGATATTTTCATTTGTGGATTCGCCTTTGATCTGTCGTTTCTCGTCACATCGCTCGACCTGCATCGGTACCAGCTCTTTGATTCCAAGTGTCCGTTTAAATCAATGTTCGTCTCACTTTTAAAATCAAGGCAGCGCTGTGTCATTTAGTAATCAAGAAAGAAGATGTAAAATTGATAATTTTACGTACATTTCATCGGAGTTCAGAGTTACAACCGTATGTTCCGATATACATTTTGTCTCGTACATGAAGGTGAGTGCCTTTTTGCCCCTAGATTCGGTCAGCTCGGATAACGATCCTGGATTCGGTCAAATCGATTAGCGATCCTGGATTCGATCGAATCGATTAACGATCTTGGATTCGATGAAATCGGTTAACGATCCTAGATTCGGTCTCGACTAGTTTTAGGATACGATCCTAGATTCGGTCACGACTAGTTTTAGGATACGATCCTAGATTCGGTCACGACTAGTTTTAGGATACGATCCTAGATTCGGTCTCGACTATAGTTTTAGGATACGATCCTAGATTCGGTCTCGACTAGTTTTAGGATACGATCCTAGATTCGGTCACGTCTAGTTCAAGGAGACGATCCTAGATTCGGTCATCTCGGTTAATGATCAAATTCGGTCGAATCGATTGACAATCCTAGATTCGGTTAACAGACTTTTGACGGAAATTAATGTTACCGGTTTGTAATTTCAGTGGAAAAATCCGAAGTCAAGCTTCCCTTAGAAGTTACTGTACAAAAATATATATGTATACAAAGCTGCAAAAAGTCAGAGACCGAAAATTTATATCTGAAGTATAAGCTAACTGAATCTGGAGTCGCAGAAGGAAGTTTTATGCTGCTTAAAAATGACAAAAAACAAACCATTTTGTGGCTCTTCAGTCTGTGTTATGCAAATTCTTTGCTGATGCTGCATTATGTAAACAAATCCGAGACAAACCTGTTTTCAAGAGAAACCAACCTAAGAAGACTAGAGACGGACAGGCATAAGACGCACCTCGATAAGCTTCGGGCTAGTGTGGACGACTGTTTGCTCTGCGTAATGATTTGCAGTAATAAGCGTATCTTTTCCAGGTGAGCCACGTCACTAATGCAACACATAAGTTCACTCACTTTTAACTTTCGAAATAATGCACCTACCGACTTCAAATTACTCTCAAACGAATGAATATTTCAATCTTCCGTTTGAGAGTAATTTGAAATCGATAGGTGTATTATTTCAAAAGTTACAAGTGGGTGAACTTATGTGTTGCGTTAGTGGCGGGGCTGATCCGGAAAAGATCCTAATAAGGCACACTATGAGGGCAGGTAGAATAATAAAACTGTTAATATTAGTTACAAAACAATTGTCAGTGAGGTATACATGCTAAATATACCGAAGCATATTTTCTTGAAAATTACACACAAACAATGACATTTCATAAATAATGATGAGACGTAGAGCAACTATACAGACCTAAATAATGCTACAAAACTCATTTAGAACACAACTTTTTTCCGTTAGATAAGTTGACATTCGTAAACGTGTCCCATATCCAATTGTATTTACAGTTACTAGTTTCTTTTACATGTAAGAGGAATTTTTCGCAACTGCATACAATCGGATGCGAATCCCAGCGCCAATCCGAGAAAACTAAGAATGTTTTCATTGCTCAGTTTTCACTGAAGAAATTTTGGCTTCTGTGATTTATTGCATCCCCGAGAAAATGCTCCCAGATCATTTCCGTCGACTTCGCTGAAGTTATAGCAACATGCGAGGCCGTTCTTCTGATAACACCCACAACCCCCAACAAAGAGTGTAGCATCCTCAGCGGTTGTGGTTTGCTGATAAAATAAGGCACAGGCGTCAGTGCAGACGTAAGGCTGCCGTAAGACGGGGCACACAAGCGGATTGCCCACCAGTAAGTATTGCTGGAAGAAAGCATCAGGAGTTCGGTTCGTATGGAAAAACAGTTTTTCGGACGTCATGCTCTGAGATATTGCAGTTTTGATGGCTAAGAGCTACGTGCGTGTAGTTTTAATACTCGCTGCCGCACGATATTTGGTGGAGTAAACGTGAACGATGTGTTAATTATCAATACTACACAGCGTAGATCATTCATTAAATTATTCAGATGAGAGGACTGCAGTTGACTTAGTAGTTTATTTCATAATTCCCGTGAGCTACAAGATGCTAGAGTTGCACATTCCACAATTACATGTCAGGGAAGCGAAATCATAAAATACATTGAATAAATCAATGCGTGATCTCGACGTGCTTCACAGAAAGAAGAATACCCGTAATACATACGTATTTTATATAAAAAGTATTTGTGAATGTTATCAAATGCCTAAACTTAAAGTGGGTAATGAGCGAAACTTGTTCAATATTTTTATAGCAACTACATATGCAACTTCAGCTCGGGAGACTGAACTGCGCGGTAGATGAGTACTGAGAAGTACTCATCTAACTGAGTACTCCTCATCTAACTGAGTACTCCTCATCTAACTGAGTACTGAGGAGTAACTGGCTCGACCATTTTTTTAAATTAACTGGAACATTCAGCTTGAAGATGGTGAAACAGCGATTTTGTACTCGTTGGTTGCCGGGAAATACTTAAGGTAAAACTAGAAGGAAGAAGACTCGTTAAATGTGTATCATCATTGTTAACCCAAAATACTTGGCAAGGGTTTAGGTAAGTCGGACGCAGGAAGTACATCAACAAGCTTCAGTGGGCAATAATACTAAGAGTTAAATGAGATTACCTGATGTTGCGCTGTATGGAAATTCGTCTTGAGAAGTTTATAATTTATCTCTGTTTTTAACTTTATATATTTCAACTGTTGGGCTTAGATAGGGATATTGCTGTTTTTTGCACAAACAAAATCTTCGTGTTTGTTGCATTCGACCAGGTTGGGTTCACCAAGGATTTGAAATTAGGGTTTGTATGTTCCTGGAACTCGCCTATGCTCAGGCGAAGAAACGAGTAAATTTTGTTTTCATCCATTATTCGCAAATGATCCCGTGCCACAAAATTAAACGAAATATATTTCTATAGAATTCCTGCATGTATATTCCAGTGGTTAACCCCTTCCCCGGCCGAAAAGTGTATACTCGTCTTCACAAAATATTCCTTTTTCAGTCGTCCACGAGTATACTCGTCTAAAATTTTACCTTAAAAAACCAGCTACATACGTATATACTCGTCGATTTTAAGCCTTTGTAAGCCATCCAACGCGTGAAACGAGTATTCTCGTCAAATCGTACGCCTGGCAGAGGCGATTAGATAGAGCTGTGGGATTTCAAGGACATTCTTACTAGACTTGCTCCGACAGCCATTGTCGTCCGATGGATGTTGTTTGCATCCACATTTGCATTCATTTTTTTGTAGCATTTTCAAGTGTTACACCCCAAATGTCTAGTTCAACGGAAGATAGTGAATATTAACCTTCCCTCAGAAGCTTGAATACTTCTAATAGCTCTGCCAGTTCATCAGACAATGACTATTTCTCGACAAGTGAGGTTCTACTTTATAGAACCAAAATAAAAAAATCAGTCTGAAAAAGAAACGTTTTTACCAAAAAAATTGTTGGGGAAGGGGTTAAAAAAGTCACGCAGTGTAAAAATTATCAGAGTTAATGTACTGTTTAATTCACATCTCTTACTTAGAATGATGTAATATTTCCACTGAAAAATTCATATCAAATGTGACAAATAATTCTACATTCGATTTGCTACCTTTGTATTTACTCATTTTTTGACTCTGAGACGTGGAATATGTCGTGCGTGCAGGAAGAGCACATGTTGGCTTCTGTGGTGCCGCGTGTGTACTGATTTTATCATGCTGTATGTGAAAATCTTGAGAAAATAAAATTGAACACACATTTTTAACAATCAATATTTGATGTCACGAGGAAATGAATTAAGTACTGTGAACTAGATCCTAAATTACATACAGAGTAAAAATCTCACTTCACGCACAAAGTTGTCCCTTGATTCTTTCTGAAGAGGAAAATCTGGAAAAAAACAGCCCCCAATCAGAGATAAGAAGTCATGAAATTTGAAAACATGTATATCCAAGTTTCATAATGTTATTAATGAAGAACGTTAAGGTTTTAACAGGGAATTTGATATGCAGGGCAGGAGTTTTGTATGCAACAATTCGGTTACCAAGACGTTTCCAAAACCTCTCTATGGAGGGTTATAGGCTCTACTGCTATAAATAGCGCATGAAGAAACTCGACATTCTCGTCTGCGAAACTCTAAGCTGCACTAAAAAGTCCTCTAACAGAAATCGAAAACTGTCTTCGCTCAAAATAAGTGTTTTGTGATTTTGGAGGAGATAAATCTCTCGGAGCCGAAAGTTTTTTTGCGTCTCGAAGATTGATCTCTCATATCAGGAACTCAGCCAGACCTGACCAGTACTTTCCATCGTCCGACAAACACGTGGCATTTCTCTCTCTAAGCCACTGTCAAAGAATCGTTGCACCTTTGATTTAATTTTTCAATCCTTTGAGTGTTAAAGCCTCATTGAACAGCTGCGTCCGGAAAGTCTTATGATAAGTGCCGACCTTGATCAATACTTCGAATTTGATCAACACGTCGACCTTGATCAACACGTCGACCTTGATCAACACGTTGACCTTGATCAACACGTTGCTCTTGATCAACAGGTTGACCTTGATCGACACGTTGACCTTGATCAACACTTCGAATTTGATCAACACGTCTTTAACGCAACAATGGATTAAACTTGCACTACGCGACCGTTTCTGTAAGAGCACGAAAAAATTTTGGATGGGATTCAGTGGACTCGGACTACGCAGAGAAGAGCTTATCCAGGAGTGCGTTAAGCATTTTAATGTCCTTAATTGTCTTCTGCGATCCTATTTCGAGGTAAAGGAGGAAAATGTGCCCGGGGAGAAAGTGTATAGCGCCGCGGTAATGACAGCACTAGGTGAAACGACCGGTCAATCTGGAGTAGTGCAACGGCTGATGACTTCCTCGTCTCCGTTCATCAGCAATTCAGCTTTTCGCAAGCGTACTTTACGAGCTGATATTAAATTACACTGCCTGGCTAAAAAATGAGCTCAGTTTCGAACTTGACCCGTCGAATTTTCGTTGTATCGTTCCAGAATTCAGAAATTACTCCTAAGTATAAAGTTGAAGATTTTCATTAAACATTTGAAGGGATCAGCTGCAGACCAGTGTTAATATCATTATTATTATGATCACGGGTGTTAGATTTTACATAGTACCACTGCTGTTTAAACTCGCGATGAGAACATGCATTTAAAAAAATGTCCTTCGCTAAAAAGAATTTTGTACAATTTTTTGACATACTGGGTACGTACAGAAACTGTTTACACTTTTTCTACACTGGTTAGGGAATTAGGCAGTGATTAATTCTGTAGAATGAAGATTATCTTGAAGTTTAAAACTGAGAAAGTGCGAACTGGATGTGCTAAGTGCAGGACACATTGCGCATAACACTGACGCGACTTTTGGCAAATACTTTAATGAGTTATTGATGTAGAAATAGAGCTGGTAGAAATTTGAATAGTACAATGGAGCTGTTACAGAAACAATGGAGCTGTTAACGCCACAATGGAGCTGTTAACGGTACAATAGAGATGTTAACGCCACAATGGAGCTGTTAACGGTACAATAGAGATGTTAACGCCACAATGGAGCTGTTAACGTCATAATAGAGCTGTTAACGCCACAATAGAGCTGTTAACGCCACAATGGAGATGTTAACGCCACAATAGAGATGTTAACGCCATAATTGAGCTGCTAACGCCACAATGGAGCTGTTAACGCCCCAATAGAGCTGTTAACGCTATAGTGGAGCTGTTAACGCCCCAATAGAGCTGTTAACGCCCCAATGGAGCTGTTAACGCCACAATGGAGCTGTTAACGCCACAATGGAGCTGTTAACGCCACAATGGAGATGTTACCATTACAAAGTTCACAGTGGTGCACACCAGCTCCTCACTTGGATATCTCATGCCCTCAAGCAGGAGCGGATTTTTAAGTCTCTGGTTGTTGTGTACTGAGAAAAACTTTCAATTTTGTTCATTTTTTGATGTGTTCAATTCTGGGTAATTATTTACCGCACTCCGGCATTTGATATTGAGTGCTGCGTAGGTGCTCTCTGTGATCACCTCTTTCAGCGTCTAATTTTGTGTATTTTATGTCTATTTATCTTCTCTACCTTCTTGCATGATCTCCAGCACATCATTTTCTCCCTCGAGTGGGTGTGACTTTATCGAAGTTTCACTTTAAAAACGTCGTATATATTCAAAGGAAAAATAAAAGTGCGGGCAGATGCTCCGAGCATCTCTCGGAATCTATTTGCACCGCACGCAGCGCCGCCACCAACGCACTGTCATAAAAATTGTACGTACTTGATCACTTTCAAATTTCTCTTGCATTTTTCAATGTACTCTCATTTAGATTTCCCCTGAAGTCATTCACTTCTAGCTGACACATAATTTATAGATGAACTTAGAAATCTTCGTTCTCAAATGTAAAGTTATATAACTGGAAAGAAAAGTTTTATAAATGACAACGAGTGTAGGAGGGCTTCAAGTCGATATAAAAACGTTGGAACGAAAGCGATATTTGAGCCCCGCTCCCTTTACTCGAGCTTTATGAGTTTCCATCAAACGTTTCGCATTTCTCACTTTAAAATATTTTCTGTCCCTGCAACAAGCATGGAACATCAAAAGCATCACCGTACTTATATTTAAACACTGCTCGCAAGCCATGAGCGGTGATTAATCCAATCTATGGGCTAACACTTTATGGGACATGTGCATGAAATAAATTTTTGTTAACGCGCGGGTGTGAAAAAATGTTTCGAGCGTTCTTTTATGCTCATTGAAAAAGCCATGACCCTCGCGCCTTCACGTAATCGAGTTATTGGGTTGTGGAAAGGGTCATGAACTGTTTTTTTAATTACAAAAAGTAATTGGTAAGCAAAACAAATTTGTCAAAGTCAATGTTATTTAACGATCATTTTTTCTGCTAAATATGAGCGTATTTGATTTTCTAATGTCACTGATTTTGGCTTTCTTGCAGGTCATTAATGAATGGAATGTCAAGCAGCCAAAACTGAGAATTTTTGTCACCAGCTACTTTTCACATCCTATACAATCGATGGGATAACGCTGTATCTACAAGTCGCTAATGAGAGCTTCATGAGCGACTTGTAATTTCTCTTAATTGATCAACCTGCAGGGTCTGTAGTCATTGCGTGTAATGAATCACCTAATGAGAAAGAGTTTTGCTTTAGGGTACCGCTCTTGGTGGATTTTCGCGCTTTAACGCGTTAACTGCGGTGGTTAAAGTGACGTTCAATAATCAACTTGAGAGTTAATTTTAGAGAACAATTTTTAAAATAGCGAACATCAAATAGATCGTGCCTTCATTTAGTCTTCATTCAGTATTGAGTTTGTGACTCCTGGCAACTAAGCAGCACTATGAAAATACCCTCAGTGGCCACCGGTGAGTCGTATCGCAGGTAAGGTGTTAAGAATGAGAATTTCCAGTTGAACGTCAAATCCAGCGCCAGTCGGCTAGATGTGTTGGATGAGGAGCGATTAAGTAACTTCATCTCAAAGTTACTCTAACCTCTAGAGTACTTCTACCTCGAGACGACCTACCCAACTCATTTCTGGACCTCATTTTAAAACAGTTGTATAAATATCGTCCCAGATACGAAGCCATTAACACAGCTGAGGGGCTATTAGTACCTTATATAGTATTTCAAAATATAGTATGCAGTGGAGCTGTTGATACAGCACTATTGTTAACTAAGGAGTGTTTTATTCATAAGTAACGCTAACAATGAATGAAAGAATTTGTAACAATTGCACTCACAAGAAATTGGACTTCCTAAGTAAGGGGCTACACTTGAATGAAAAGACCTTTTCTTAATTTCAAAACGAATGCATTGGTGCCCGTGTGTAAAAGTCAATGCTAGTGAGTGTGACTATTAGTCATTTTTCACAACTCCTACTTTGGTGCCTGTGCGTGGTTGACGAAACTTGACTAGCCACCCGACAATGGGCCACACACCTCGATGGTGGGCCGTACACTAGTCTAATCTATTTCTAAATGAAGTTATGTTTCCATGAACAATGTATTCAGAAATCAATAACCTAATAAATAATTCAGTAGGAGAACTATTATTTACCTATTACTATAGGTATAAATCCATTAATACTGTAATGGAATTGTTAAACTCTTTTACAGATACTAGTTTCGTATTTATATGTAGCGTTAGGAATCTGTTTTACAGTGCAATACTTGAGCTTTGAGCTCAAAGAAGGTATTCTTATAAAATGGCATCCCTCGAGATAGTTATTGAGTATTAGGTACATATTTATAAGATGAAAAAAGCCATTAGCACATCAATGGAACCACTAACACAGCAAGCTAATAATGAATGCAGTGGTAGGGTTTCTAGCACAAACATTTCTTTAAAAACAGTGAAGAGTAATTCATACAGTAATGGAGCTGCTAATGATTTTATTAATGGAATGGAGCTGCTATTGATACAATGAAGGCTTTAATACATCAATGAAGCCTTTAATTCATCAATAGAGCTGTCATTGATGCAATAGAGCTTTTAATACACTAATGGAGGTATTCGATCACGCTGCAATAGAGCTATTCATGGGCCAATGAAGCTGTTAAAGCTGCAGTGAAGCTATCATGACATGAATGAAGCTGTTGATGCTGCGATGGAGCTATTAATCTACGAATGAAGTTATTGATACACGGATAGACCTGTTATTGCAGCAACGCAGCATTAATACGCGACTGGAGCTATTAAAGCACGACTGGAGCTCTTAATACACGAATGAAGCTGTTAAAGCACGACTGGAGCTTATAATACACGAATGAAGCAATGATACCGAAATGGAGCTATTATCAGTAATGGAGCTATTAATATACGACTGGATCTATTAATACACAAATAGAGCTACTGATACACAAATAAAGCTACTGATACACAAATAAAGCTATTGATAGACAAATAAAGCTATTGATAGACAAACAAAGCTATTGATAGACAAATAAAGCTACTGATACACAAATAAAGCTACTGATACACAAATAAAGCTATTGATAGACAAATAAAGCTACTGATACATCAATAAAGCTACTGATACACCAATAAAGCTACTGATACACCAATAAAGCTACTGATACACCAATAAAGCTACTGATACACCAATAAAGCTACTGATACACCAATAAAGCTACTGATACACCAATAAAGCTACTGATACATCAATAAAACTACGCCCACACAAATGGAGTTCTCACTGCAGCATCAGACACGAGAGAGCTCACCCTCTTCCAGTCAGCCTGGACGTCGTTGAGGCACACTCCCACGGGCTCCGAGCGAGGCACTTCGATCTCCACCAGCTGCGAGATGACCAGCAGGGGACTGGTCACACGAATGATACTTGCTTCATTAGTTTTCAATTAGTTAGCTAGTCAACAACGACAGACGACAACGCTGTTTGTTTAGTTTCAATTCAACTTTTTTTAATCATTGACGAAATTGTACATATGATAGCTTCGAAATTCTCTAAAACAAATTTATTCCCGAAACCAGGAGAAAAACTACGTACACAATACTAAATAGTTTTTCCGAATAACTTCACACACAAAACTAAACAATTTTTCCGAAAAAACATCACCCATAAAATGAACATTTTTTTCGAAAAAACTTCACACACAAGATTGAGCATTTTTTAGAAACAAATTTCAAACGTATAACTAAATAATTTGACCGAAAAAAACTCCACACACACAACTGAGCAACATTTTTCGGAACAATTTCACATACAAAACTGAATAATTTATAAGAAGCTTGTTTCAAAGACCCGGTCACCTGGTGAGGAGGAGGGCGACAGCCCACACGGCGACGCAGGTGAGGGCGGCGCGCCCCCTGGTGCAGGCTCGGGCTGCGGACAGCGGCCGCAGCACGGCGTGGTGCCGCTCCAGCGCTATCGCGAATATCGTCAGCACCGACGCGTGCTGCACCAGCGACTCGATGAATGGCACCGCCTTGCCTGGTCAGCGAATGATGCTTTGGAAATGGAGAGTTTGACACAGAATGTGCACTGCCCTGCCTGGCCAACGAACGATGCTTTAGGAAATGGAGAGTTCGACACAGTGTGCATGGCCTTGCCTGACAAATGAACGAACGAACGATACTAATGGGAAATGCAGAAGGAAAGTTTGACACAGAGTGAGTGTGCACTGCCTTGCCTGACCAACGAACGATGCTTCTGGAAATGCAGAAAGAGAAGAGTATGAGTTTTCAGAGTTTGACACAGAGTGTGTCGGGAAGAGAAGAAGCGACAAGGAAAAGAAAAGATGGAGAAGTGAAAGATGCGCTTTGCGCATATATGTTAGAGTTGAAGGGCGTTGATAAGTGATTGTGACTGAGAACAGCGAGGTTTGTTGTGTTGAGGCACTGATCATTCGAGCAAGCGCTGTGTGCAGGCCAACTGAGGGAGACACAAACTTATTGCTACCACAGGTCACTTTGCGTACAGTTCTCTACTGAACAGGATTCGCCAGTATACTTCGGGTGTAGCGTCACTAGAAAACTCTCAGCTAATGTACTCGTACTTGAAAATTCAGTTGCCATAGAGTAGGCGTCCTTCATTAATGCTTCTTCTCTAACGCTTGAGTTCGAATTTATTTTATTATTGAAGCCGGCAGTGGTGACGTCATTTAAACGATGCGTTGCTGCACAATCAGCTTAAAATGGATACTTACATTGAAGATGTAAATTATTCATTCAAAACTATACTTTCAAAATGCAATTCATCGCTACATGCTTCATAGCTATGTTGTGTGTGCGGTGGCCACGCAGGCATAGAGGCAGCTGTGTTGTTGTGTGTGGCGGCCAAACAAACACACAGAGAGTGGTGGGGTTGCACACAAAGAATATTTAGACACACAATTTACTGCAGTTCAACTTTTACCTCGTAAATATACGTTCAAAGAAGACGATGCTCTGTTCAAATGTGTCCAACTGGTCAGCTCTCTATTTTCTACAGAGTTAGCATTAAAAACCCACTAAAAAAACCCACCAGTCTAAAGTCTTTTTTTTTAGTCTCATATGAATTCCCAAGCCAGTAAGAATTTCCCAAGGTAGGTTTTATTGTTTTTCTTTCATTGACTTCATATTCAAACTTAATATTTTGAATCCATTTTGAAGCTGAATTACTTTCTATGAGTAGTACAAGACAATTTGTACCATCTCGTGGAAGTCTTTCTTGGCTGTGTTGGATCTTAATTCCATTATCTTAGAGATGAGCATTTGGCCTCAAGTGTTGGAATATTTTAACACCCTGATTGCGATACGACCCATCGATGGGTCGTGCTCAAGTTCTTCTTGCTGCGAAACGACCCATCATCAATGGGTCGTTTGAAAAATTTCAATAATCTTTTAAAATTAAGGATATTTAATGGACCCAGTTAATGTTTGGTATTTGTAAAATTGCTAACATCTTTTGAATTTAAATTTGAGTTGAAAATTAAACGTCAGTTTAACCCATCGCGGTCATCGTATTAAGGAGCATTTGAGCTTTCCCTGCCCCAAACCTACACCAAACCTACACCAAACATTGTCACTGACAATGCCGACTGGCGCTGTGATCTGGCAGTGTGTATCCAGGTCGCACCACAGACCAGAACTTGTGGAGCTCTTTATTTTCTGTCACATCAGAATTATTATTTGAACTAAAGAAAAATTTACCCATTTGAACATCTATTTTTTCTTGATCATGTTGAGAAGCACGAAGGAACTCAAAAGTCCTGCTCCGTTTTACTGGTGGTGGTTCAGTTGACTTCACTGTAGTTGATGCTAATGCAAAAGAAAAAGCTATTACAGACAGGAAACTAGTACTAAAAAAGCTAATGCAAATGCCGAGCCTGCAGTTTCATGTTACACTTGACGACACTGACAGCAAGACTGAGAAAGCCTGAAAATTGTAAATGCAAAAGTTACCAGATTCTACTCCTGATAAGTTGGTCGCTACAGCTTTTGACTGAAGCAGCTTAAGCTGTGTTAACACTGCTCACAAAAAACATTAATGCATGCTGTAAAAAATTATTTATGAGTAGAATTAAAGGTACAGAAACCCAATAAAAAACACAAGCCCAATGCAACCCAATGAAATCCAATAAAACCTAAAGAAACCGAATAAAACTCAATAAAACCTAATAAACCCAGGTGAACTTTTTTTTAACAACTTTTTTTTCAAACCCTGATTTTCCATGAAGATCAAGTCAGCTCAGGTGTTAAAATTTTTTTTAAATTGGTGTTAAATTGAAGAACAGGAGTTGATTCAAGACATTCGGTGGGGTTTTGTCAGGTTTACTCTTAAGATTTGATCAGTTTTACTTGCAGTCATCAGGAAGCACATTATTCGCTGCGTGCAAAATCCCTGTAACGTTTGTACGTGCAGAAATTTTGAGTTGCCAAAAATTGTCAAGTTGTAACACATGCAAAGTATTTTTTATCTGATTCTTAATCCAGTGTCAGCAAACGTTTGTGGAGGGCTCTTCGAAAATTTCATTTTCAGCACAAAGACTTGAAGAACTGTACCTCAGTGTATACATGCTCCATCACGATACCGTCGTGTGAAAGTGAACGTGTCGTAACAAATGGGAATAATCTAGTCTAAGAGGCGAAATGCGTTCGAAGGGAAGAGAATTTAGACCGCGATGGCTTATCCCATAGGATGTCAACCCAAGATTTCCCCAACCTGCCGCCAATCCAGGCCTTGGCAACAGGTCCCATCTCATCACCATGCACAGCTCACCCATGTCGTACTTGGGTGCGCTGTGCAGAGTTGCACTTTACTCTCAAAATCCGTCCCTTTGAAAATATTCCCAGCCCAATCTCAGGCAACCGCGCCAGAGTCTCAAGATCTGACAAAATCTGCATGGACCTGAGCGCTGCGGCATTGCTTAAGATTCTTCTCGTTTGGAATGAAATTTTCTCCAGTCTGTGAGTCAATGTGCTTGACTGTAGAGGCATGGGAAATGCAGGCTTTACGCGTAGGGGTCCTGGATTTGAGCATTTTTGCTTGTCCAGGCAATGCAGGTCAAAATTTTCCTAAACCATAGTTTCCCAGAAATATTTTATAAAGAAACATGAAAAAACGGAGTGTGTATTATAACATAGAATAAAGAATGCGAGGCCTGGTCAAAAACATCAATAACATTTGAAGAAAGTTCGGTTGATACCAAATTCAAATGAAAATGCAAAGACAAAACGCATGACGTCATGCGGAATGAGCATACCTAGTTATTTCATTATTCGTCCCTATAAGCGAAGGAAAAAATGATGACACAAATCACATTGATTTCCAAAAAATCGAAATTGAAAGAAATTGTTCGGATCAAAAACTGCAGATGATTGCCCATATTTAATGTTTATTGACTACTGTAAGAAAGCAATACTGTACAAGCAATACACATCTCACTATCACGTTGCTTAAGCTTCTAAACTAAAACGTCACGACAAAGATGTCTATTTCAGATATTTCCTGCACGTCTTCGATAAGTGTTCTGTCGTACATGAAAGAAAGACGTGATGTGGCAGTAAATTTAAAGCATCTTGAGCTTAGATTGTTCGCATCATCATTTGAAATGACAAAATATCGTATCCACAGGAAAAAATCTGATCACTATTTAAAACAGTTTTTATAAGATTAATATTCATTTTCAAAGTACTTTCATACGTACATTTATGTATGTAACCACACACAGTGTAATACATCGATAAAAGAAACAGGAACAACAAAGACGCATGATTATTCATTGTACGAAAAGTAGCATGAATCTTGGTGATCTTTTCATGACGTAAAATTATAATCAACATGCATGAAGTGCTGACAAAATTTCTAAATTTCTTTGTTTCCATTCATGCCTTCTTTAACATTACAATTTAAAATCAAATACGAGCATTCCTTGGCAAAATGTTCAGAAGGGAACGGAAATTGCACATTTATAGCACAAATTAACAACGACCTTCAATATTTAATGAACATTCCTTTACCCTCAAAGATAACAATGCGTTTTCGACCAGAAGATCTGATCAGTCACAAGTAATCCTCGTGTGTAATCTTGATTTCGTGGATTCCACTTCAGAGCTCTTCCCCTCACTTTCTCCCTCTCCCACTGATCTCCGAAACATTCTGTTCGATTTCGACCGGCACTCTGAGCTCACCTCCTCATTAGAGGGACGCCTTTCTCTGCACGAAAAGCTGCCTGTCACTTTTTGGCCTTGTTGTAAGGGGCATTGTCCTGCATAAAATTAAGGAATTGAAATTCGGAGAATCGAAGTTTAAATTCTGTAGGGAATTGACGCTATTAACTGCACTTTCCCGAAGATCGTGAGAATGATTTTCACCAGCAAACGGACGAAGAGACAAACTCTCGCTGAGGAAATCGACGCCAGTACCCTCACACTTCCATTTTCAATTTCAAGGACCTTATTGATATTCAGGAGATACTTTATATCTGTTTTATACCATACATGCAATAAATCATCTGATCCAAACAAGTTTGACGTATTTTTATCGCTGAGATTGACAATATCGCATTACTTTTCTGACGATACAATATGTTTTTTCGCCAAACCTAAGCAGGCCATTTGGTTTTTCTCCGAAGTCAGAGGCTTGGATGATCCTTCTTAATGTAACCTGCTGGAAATTTTGTTCTTGAAGATATTATTTTTCGTCCTACACTAAATTTTCAAGCAATTGATTCAGTTATCTCGGAACGGTCGCTTTCAGACCTCAGAATCTTTCGGCCTACCTGTTCAGAAGTTGTTGGTCAGCCGGCTCTCAGTTCTGAACCTAGCGTCTTATACTTGCTATTTCTACTTATTACACAGTACGCAACGTTTTTCTTTTGGCTTGCACACTTTTTTTAAACCGATTTTTTTTCTTTTTGATTAGAAAAAATTTTTTTTCCGTGCTCAACAAGAGTCTTAATGATAGGCAGATACATGTTTTGGTATCACTTCAATCCGTTCAACTCTATCATTAGAATAATGATATACTGATTTCAATTTCATACCGTTTTTTAACTGGTCACTAAATAAAAATGCTCTAATTTAGTTTAAATTTAAATATTAAAAAAAGTAAGTGGTACCCTTACAGGTGTCTGTGTACTCTAATGATATATTGACTGTTTGATTTGTAAAGAAAATTGGCTAAGATTTTTGCTGTACTGCACAAGTAATAAATTATTAAGTGTCCATTATCTCTATCCTTTATATTACGGCCTTGAGTGTAAATAGTCGTAAATGGAGTGAGTTAACATAGAAATTAGGAACAGTGAAATAACGTAAGAAAACTCGGGACACAAATAAAGAACTAAATGACGCTGGATCCGAGACATCAGTCCAGACACTAAATACGAGGTTCTAGATTTAAAATGTTCGATATTTTGACGAAAGATATTTCTCCTAACTTCTTAAGAAGGAAAGACAAACCTTCCAAGAAACCATGTCTGTAAAACTGTTAGCTAAGCGAGCAAGCCAAAATTCCTTCCCGAACTTTGAGGGAAGATCATCGACTTTATTGGAACTCGTTTTTGTTGAAGGATAGCAGCCGAGCTTTGCCCTGACCTCCACCCCAAAAACTGAGGCGAAAGAATTGTATTTGCAATTCAAATTTCGGCCTGAGTGATGAAGACTGCATTGATAAAATGCATAAGTAGTTCTAAACTCTCTTTCGTTATTTCATCCCTGAAATTTAAATTCATAAATTGAAATTTCAAACATAACCTCGTCTTCAAAGGGAGGAAGTCAGGGGGAGAATTTTTGCTTCTGTCCACACCAGCGGTGGATGAAAGTTTTCGTTTCTGGAGATTAAAAATAGGCGTAATTGTGCTTCTAAGGAAAAAAAGCGCATTAATTCGTTTCTGAGAACAAATACATACATGAATTTGAACGTGGGGATCAAAAATACAAATTATTTCGCTTATGGGAATAAAAGTATGCACAAATGTAAAAAGATACGCAATAATTCATTTTTGTGGACAAGCATAGGCATAATTTCAGTTATGATACTAGCACATGTGCATCAATTCGTAACTGTGCACTAATTTTAATATTGACCATTTTTCCTCTCATGTTGAAATACACACATTAATTCCCTGTTGAAAATAAAAATGCGTAACAATTTGCCTCTGTGGATAAAATACATTTTCTTAATCGTTTATAGAGATTAAAAAAACGTTTATAAAGTAGATGCGGTTTTTGTCTTCTGTCATGACAAATTCTTGTCAAGTAGGATAACTTTTTTTGCATTATTTGTCAGGGGGATAAAAATTTTACTCGACTTGCACTTGACCTTCAAAAGTTGATGTTGTCTGGGGATCCATGAAAAATTTTCCCATCGCTTAAGAGGTTTATTTTCACAGGAAAAACCCTCCAAGCTTCAACATTTTTCACAGCACTTCGTATGCTTTTTCGACTTCACGCATCAAAGCATCGTAATATGGAGCAACAAAACAAGTTCAAGTGCTTCTCTCGAAACTCATTTGACGCTCGTGCAATTCATTCCAGTGAGCTGCGCTGCTCATTACACTCTTCACTAATTGGCTGCGGAGCGCATCATGCAGCGCTCACCATCTGAGCGTCGCGTACTGAACGCCGCAACTGTGAGCGGAATTGATGATACGAGTACTATCTCCTTCAAAGTAGAATTTTGCACTTTTTCTGTTTCAATCTGCTTCCGTTTTGTGCGTTGACTTTACGCGACTTGATTTGCTGACAAGCCAATTGACTCCAACGCTCATATCTTAAGCAAAAAAAGTGCGATCCCACGTTTGCTTATGTAACTTTATTTTGTATGGTAGGCAGTTATTTTAATGTAGTTAATATGTTTATCAATGATTTTCGTAACCTTCGGATGAAAATTTGAACGTATTACGTTTAAGTTAAGGTGGGCCAAATTAGATCGAATTATGAGCGTAGGGTAAGATTTTAACTTCCATAGGACGCTTTTGAAGGCGCAGAACTTGGTCGGGCTCACAAATATCTCAACCTGTTTTTGTGGTAGTGCTGAGTATTGATCTCATCACAACACTACTTGTCCAAATGAATAGCTTGAAGTGTTCACAGAGCACGCACTCTTCCTCTTATAAAGTAAATCATGCCCTCATTCATCTCATAGCGAAACTCCTGAAGTGTGCAAGTTCTGACAGAAAACACGTCTAACTCACGAAAAGAGCGTATTTTGTTGCTCATTCACAATCACAATATCCTTTGAGAGATTTTCAGCACTAATATTTACACAGGATTCTCCAGCGCCAACGCAGCTGCGCTCCACGTTTTTGTTAAGCCAGACAACGCGTGTAAATTGTTAAGTTTCTGCTGGCAATGGCTGCAACAATTAAATGATTAAGTGCCAGTTTGCCAGAGTTCAAAAACAACTCAGCGTTCCTCACATTTTCCAACAAAAAACCTTGCGTGAAAATAGCTCTAAATACAACGCGTGGTTAAATTGCTCCCTGTATTTTCCAAGTCAAAATAAGTTGGATTTCAAAATCGCTTTCTCAAAACAATTGAAAATTGCAATAAAATGATGGGAGAAATATTGCTTCCTACGATCAAAATAATACATGAGCAACATCGTTTTTTTCCTATAGCCGTGAGTCATGGTTTCTTGATGAAAAATAAAATACTCCCATGTTGGTCTGAAACAGTAAAAAAACTAATGTCACGATTTAAAATTGCAAGCTATGTTATAACACATCGAAAACACTATTCAAATAGCTTTAAAAAAAGGTGTAATTAAGTCGAAATTTTTTATTCGATATGCATTATGTTTGACCTCTGAGGCTGCATGGCTGATGGAGACACATTCTACTTCAGTAAGACCCTCAAGTTGATTTGGAAGTAACTTGCACCAAGTTTCCTCTGATGTCGAAATACACACATTCATTCCCTAGTGAAGATAAAAATGCGTAATAATTTGCCTCTGTGGCTAAAAAAACACTATTCCTATTTACTATTACTACTGTGAGTGTTGGCTAGAGAAGCTTGTTGTGTGGAAGAAAGCCGGTATTTTTGCGTTGTTCATTGCGTTTATAAGAAACTAACCGGTATATTCATTTGCATTTTAAATATTTTTTTTAATTCTGTCACACTTGTAAACGCAAGGCTTAGTTCTCTGTTGACTTAGTTCACTGCTGACGCGAGACGACTTTATTACTTTTTATTCGTGTAGTAACTATTATAGTGTTTATTGAAAGTCTAATGACCATCTTAGTTTTCGTTCACGTATAAACAGCATTTGGCGGAGTCAGGTCGTTACCGAATTGTGAATATTTCATTTCTATATATATATTGTGTATCTATGATTCTGGTGGTTAGCCTACCGTAGGAGACAGAATTTCCTACCGATCGATTCAAATTCTAGGCCTTAATCTGAACTTCCTTTCTACGCTTTCTGAGGTTAATTTATTCGTATTTTGGTAATCAGAAATTGGACGTAATTTCTGACTGATTCACGTCTCCTGGACTCTGATGTTTAGCTAATTTACTGTACAAACTGAGGGGTGTGCTACTCTAGAGCTGTTATGGTACTTGTCAACTTGTTATTCTACCTTCCCATGCTGAAATAACCTTTAATTAATTAGAGAGGAGGAATTTTCAGATCCCTGAGACGTATGTTTTCATTGAATTTATGGAACTGGCTAGATAATTACTCGCTGATGTACGCTTTCAATTCATGAATAACAATTCAACTTTCAAAATGCCAATGCTTGTTACTGATGTTTTTTATTTAATTATTTGATAACTCTAAATAGCACTTCCTATACCTGAAATTGATTTTGTCTTTCATTTAAGAACACAGATTAACGGTGGAAGAAGACGAATGAAATGGGGATATTTACATTGTGTATTATATCCCTCTGAAGTAAACTGAACGACCATCTGAAAGCACCAGAAATTAGAAAATAAAGGCCTTGCACAATAGCTATGGGACAAGGGTAAGCCAATGATACTTCTACTTTTACGTGAAACCCAATAATACTTCTCCTAATCCGCAGCAATGCCCAATAACTAGATCAAAACGGTCATGTGGTGCAGCATCATTACGCGAGACATGTGCCACAGAGTTATAAAGTTTTTGTCCAGTATAATAACTATTCCTAAGCCAATGACATGTTTGCTTTTGGATATTGTTTTTCAAGGCGGAATGGCGCAGTTCGCTGAGACGAAGCTCATGGTGCGGATCTTCTTTCTTCCTTCACAACGCAGCTCCCAGTGACCCGACAAGTCTTTGACTCTAAAATGGAGTACAAGAGGAATAAACAAAATAAACGAGCCTCTGCGGGCTGCGAAGAGGTGTCGTGTTTGCTGTACGACACAACCCTCGGAGTGTCTTACAAGACGCGCTGAACAACACGGAACTCGCACAGGAAAATTCAACCTGCTTTCTTGGCTTCGTCTTGTTCGATTTCAGGTTGCGTGAATTCCGGAAAATTTTAGTTGCGGAAAATATGCAATGTACTCTATGACTTCTAGTTGAATCTCAGTAATCAAGCTGTGTGAAAATCACATTTATGTTAGTGATTGGATTTAGCTCTCAACGCTTGCATAACAGTTTTGGTAGCTCAAGAATGTATACAACCGATGCATTTCGGAAGAAGCTTTAAATCATCCGTATCGAATGACCAGCCTGCATTCAATGGTGGAAAACATAACATATTTATTGAGAGGAAGCCAGTTCGAGCCTTTGCTGGGAAATGAGAGAGCGAAAGAAATTTAATTGGTTTGTAGGCTAGGGAAAATTTCTGCTGGCAATCCAATAAAAGTCTCGTTTACGTCGCTACACCTGCTTCGAAGCAATTAATTATTTCGACACCGGACGGAGGCTAACTTTGTTCCATGCAATGAAGGACCAAATGGAGGCTAATTTAAACCTGGCATTGCTGGAGGCCGAAGCAGGTTAAGGAGTCGAGTAAGAACAATTCCCCTAATTATAATTTTTCTCAATGAAGCCGGAATTCCGTTTTTCTAAAGCCCAAATTGCCATGGAAGGTCAAACAAATGTTGCACGCCTCGCATGCAATGATGTGCCGATGTGCGAACAGGGAAGCTCGTGCTGTAATTGAGAGCTCAGAAATTGTTCTGAGATAAAAACACTACAATAATTTCTGAAAGTGCCAAAAGTACGAAGAATGACCCACAACAAATATTGGAATGTCGAGATGTGGGTCGACGCATCACAACTGAGCAGTCAATCCTCGTGTTAAAAATAATCTTTTGCGAACCTCAACTTATACACGAATAAAAATAAGTCCCGGTTTTTCTCGGCTATTTACGACTTAACTGAAGCATCGCGCTATGTAAACAACTGTCGCTAATTTAACCAGAATAGATTGAGATAAGCATAAGATGATCAACAACTGCATCTTTGCCTGCTAATGATTCAGTAGCCGATTAACCACTCAGAGAAATTTAGACACACTTGTGTACGTCTAACTCTCGGAGGATTTGGGTGAATCCCTTTTGGCTTCATGTTCGGACGATGACAGAAGTTAAATCCCATAATTACATTTTAAATAGTGAAATTTTTATCGTCAAAAAATGAGGAGTCTTCGGGATTTGTGGACTGAATAAAATTAGAATGTATAATGATGACACATGCAATTTTGTGCGTCAGTTCTGTAACGAAAATTTTCTCGGTTTTGTAGAACTGCCCGCGATGAACATACACTTTCAAAATTGAACAAAGAAGATCTCAAAAGAGTGATACGAATAACTTTAGTGATTAGTGCTATTTTCCTCAATGATGGCTATACCCTCATAAAAATGCATGGAATCATAATTCTCTGATCCGCTTTAATATGGGGTCAAAATAAATCCTCCAAATTGTATCAGGATTTTCTTGAATAGCCGTTTGACAAACATAAGTGTGCAAAAATTTCTCTCGGTGTACCTTCATAAAATACAAGTAAAAATAAAGTTTGTTAACACAGAAGAGTGCGTCTGGTGACAAAATCCAGAAGCTTGGCGCCCCAGGGATTTACAAGCCTGCCATGAACGATGAACACGATCTCAATTAAAGCCCGAGATAGACAGGTATTGCAGAGGCGTGATCCTTACGCCTCAGTTCTGCATTTCTGATTTAAGAATAATTACCATGAGATGTTGCAGGCGAGCTCAGTGAACTCTTCATCATAGGCCTGCACGCTCTCGTCTTGTCGCTAGCTCAGCACAGGGTTGAGTCTCCATCAAAGAGCCTTCTGACAATGGCCTTTTCGGAAGTCGGTGTCTCGTTGCGCTTTGTAATGCATGCTTTCCAACTGCAGTGTTCACTCGAAACGGCCTTATGGTTTGGCCTGAATTTCTCACGACAACCTAGCACAATCAGACACGTTCTTCAATAGTTGAGAATTTCTTCTCTGAAATTTAGCACAAGCCAAGCTGTTGTCATCGGATTTGCTGCAGTCATAACGACGTAGTCTGACTGCAAGCCTCACCAACACCACAATATTGCGGCCCCATGTGCAGTTGCACGTGCCAGATAAAATCATTACTCGATAAATGATATTCTTCGATGGCTCTCTGATTTGAATTGTACACCTCTGCTTAAATCATTCATGAATCAGTTCAGCTTCTTATGTTGTTATGTACGGTACGAAAGAAGAGTTTTGGTGTCTAAAAATTGCATTACCGATGCTTCAGCACAATCAGAACGCGTCCAATCTTTCGTTGATTTTTGCAGTGAGGGCTGCCACTCATTTCGTTTGGTTTCTGCTCATTTGATGGCCAGGACCAGGGTTGGTAGGTTTGTCTTTTTAAAGACAAAGTTTTTAAATTAGGTCTTAATAAAACAAAATTGTACCATTAAAAGCACTCAGCAACCATCAGCACTGCTAAATTGTCATTTTCTGAGCGCTCATAGCACTTTGACCGCAACGTGCGCAATCGGTGGGCACGGAGGGTATTTCACAATACGACTGATTTACCAGTAGTCACAAACTCAACTTTTATTACACTTAAAAGCTAGATGAAGGCACGATCCAGTCGATGTTTACTTTTTTCAAAAAGGATAACTACAATTGACTTTAAATTTGAGTTGAATATTGAACTTCGGTTTAACCAATTGCAGTATAAGTGGCAAGGTCAGTTGCACGAGAAAAAGACCAAATTTGAATATTTTTGACTTGAAAAAGGTTCATCTGGCAACTGTTACCAGGACCTTTATCTGTTCCGTTGTCCTCGCTTCAACTCTGCTTCCCTCCCTCCATTATTGTTTCAATTTATCTCCATATATTTTGCCGAGCATTTCTTATTTCGGAGCGAAATGTATCTCCACAGTTTGATTAAATGATCATCATTTTGTTACAATTACTGTGATTACTGTTTCAGTCGCACTCAGTATTGTATTTGACAGCAATAGTGCCCGTTGGCATGATTAGGTCTAAGACCAATACGTGCTCTGTGTGTTCTGGACCTGCTCTCAGGACATAGTTGCATGAAAATACATTAATTCCCGCCTATTTATGAAATTTTAGTGTTGCGGAAGTATTATACTCTAACTGAACGCCGATATACAGTATGGCCGGTGAAGGCAGACAAGCACAAGGACCTTGACAACGAACATTCACACAAGTTCCGCAACCTTCAAAGTTCACTTTAAAGCTAACAGGCCAGCAAACAAAATTCCCTTTAAGAGAACGTAAGTCTTGCTGCAACGTCGACGGCATGCAATTAAGCCTAAGCATCATTTTCACGTAATTTTAAATTGGAGGCAACGGAGCAAAACTGCGTCAGTTCACATTTTCTTCCCAATTTTCTCACGGACGTTTCACTTACTCACTTTGACGAGGCAGGCTTGGAAATATCCAAGATTCATTCAAACTTCAATGGCAAAGGTCTTTGAAGAGCATCATTAGAGACTGCTGGCTGATCTAGCTGACGCACTATGCATTGCTGGACGTTGCTCTCGCTTGCGTTCATTTAGATGCGACGCATCTTGAGCAAGAGCAGAAATGCCGAGCATAATGATAGTTGAGATGGCTGTGTTTGTCAGTTAGCGTTAATGTTAATCAATCACTCACTGAGCCAGTCAGGCAACCGAACAAGGCACTTTTCCAAGTAAAATATTAAAAAACGGATAAAACGATGTCAAAATCAGCCCAATTGTGAACAAATTGCAAAAACTGGATCATAAAACAACAGAAAATTATATTGTTAAAAGATCGTAAGGCTAGTAAAAGCTGAAACGATAAGCATGCTTATTATACTACCTACCGCGGTTACAACACAGATCACAAATAAGTTTTATAGATCAAGTCTTCTTGGGATACTTCACGAGGTAAATAATTGAGCTGATTTAGCCATAAACACTGCCCGTCAAATTTATAAACGGAGGAATGTCGTTTAATTCAGCTAAATTCAACGAGTCAATTCTGGCAATTAGCCATTCAACTCACTCCTTTAGTATGCACCTAAAAGATAACATTTTTGGAAGTTCATATTCTTCCAACTTCCCAACTCGCGTGAACGCCGACACCTTCTTGTGCTTCCATCGTGATGCTAAGCAATAATGTAAAGCATTTTGTGCATGGGATTATCAAATATATCAATAAAATAAAGAAGGAAATCCCCAATTTGAAGAAGCTTCCAAGCTGAAAAATGATTACTTGTGCACCTAGGTATATGTAGTTACTGAAAAACACAGCTAATTAACTACTAAACTATTTGCGTGCAAAGGGCAATTTTAACAATAAAAATTTGTTCTAACATACGCTGAAACAGCTATGAAAAAGCAAAATTTAAAAGCATGAACAAATTTCTGGTTAAAGAAATCTACTGAACTCTCTTAAAATCTAGGAAATGAAACATCTAGCAAATGCGGTGAGATCTTGGAGGGTCCCTGAGGAGTGTTGAGCAATGCAGTCCACTCACTGAATGATGAAGGGACGTCACTACATTGCATTTGAGTCGTTTGTGTCAAAATTGTTAGCGCAACAGAAGTTCAAGGTTGAAATGAAAAACGCGACGCCGTTCAGGGAGAAAGTAGAGGGTGAAAGTCATGCACATCGGAGTTTGCAAACAGTAAATATTATCCAAATAAGTTGTAAATAAAATAAATGGGAATCAACTGATCCCAACAGAAAGAAATGGGTTAAAAGTCAGCGATAGAAGCTACGAATTAATGTTTTTCACAGCAAAAGCATGTTGACACTGAAAACACGAAGGACAATTACTCACCCTAAATCTAACAGACAAAAGCCTAAAAAACGTTTCATTAAAAGTAGCTCACAAAAACTCGTTCACAAAAATAAAACTCTTTACAAAAAACTAAAAATTCGTTCACAAGCAAGAGAGAAAGGTAATAAAAGTGGCTCACAGAGGGAGGGGGGCAGGACCCAGAAGAGAGGGGGCGAGTGGAGCTCGGCGACAGAGGTGGGGAGGCAGACGGCCAGGACGAGCAGGTCTGCCAGCGCCAGGTTGCCGATGAAGGCTCCCGTGGAGGACCGCCACAGCTCTTTGTCGCGGCACACCACCGCCATGACGAGCACATTTCCGGTCAGCCCCAGCACGAAAAGCACGCAAAAACAAGCTGTGAAGATAATCCTTGTGGGCTGGGGATGAAGTTCTGATGTGAAGGCGTCCGGTGGCAGCTGGGAGGTTGGCTGAGGATAAAGTTCTGAGACAATGTCCATGGGAAACAGTGAAGTGGGAGCTTGTGTGTGAGCTTCCGACGTAAAGGCATCCCAAGATTGAAGTGACGTGGAAGGAGTGGGCTGAGGGTAGATATCGGACGTGAAAACGTCCTCAAATGAGGGTGAATTAACAGTTACTTTGATGGGTGTTGTGTTCCACGATAGAATGCTGGTATATGGAGTGGCAGAACGAGACTCCATCTCAATTATTGTTAGTGTTTAATGTCGCTATTCCACCGGCGTCACTTCAGCCCATAGCCACTGGAGCTGTGCCAATACTGGATAGAATCGTAATATATAGATTATAGCGTATTATCTTTACAATCGTTTCCTGGTAATGAGTGCCTGAAGAAAACTATTCCGTTGAATGTAATATTATCGATCACTTACGGATACACGCATTACATTCTCTTGTTTATGCTGTTTAATTTTAGCACGTTCCTGAAAAAAGAGTGAAGATGAATTTTAAACTGTTGAATGAAGTTTAATCGTCCTACTGTTAAAATCAAACAAATTATATATCAAACACTTTAAAATATAAATAATATTTTATTAATAGAAAAAACTCGTTTTCAAACACAGACTAGTTCAAAATAAATGCTACCAATCAATCAATCAATGCTGCACTACATTTTACAAAATGTGCAGATTGTAAGAAGGAACCAAATGTTAAACCGGCTATTAGCTCATTTGATGATGACGTTTTTTGTTATCGTATTATTTCAATCTTGACTTAAGCTAAAATTCGCGATTCAACAATTTTATACATGACAAAAAAAAAATCCGAGAGAAATCGCAGGCAATGAGCATCCTCACATCTATTGGGTCAATTAAAGATTTGAAAAATGATCGTACTGGAGGCTGCGAATATCACCGTACTGACGCCTGAGAATATCAGTGCACTTGACACTGATGAAACAACAGCGTGTCCGAGGCTTGGATTGGTAAGATGCACAAAGTAAACAACGGCCACTTATAGCTTCAAATCCCACAGAAGATGCTTTAACTGTTATCAAAAGTTGAACAGTCTATTGTCGGCAGTCTATTTTTATTATTCTCAAACAGAAAACGGACTCTATAAACACGTCCTGTTTTCTCAAAGCTTTCTGCTCTTCAGAAGCTTTGTATTTCCTTCAAGGATTTATGTTTGGCTGCTCAAGATTTAACGCGTCCCACACTTCTTTTCTTGCAACAAAGCGACGACCCGAGGTACATTTCTTAGAAGCTCCTAGAGATAAGCATGTTTTTGAACCGTCCAAGAAACGGTGTTTTCTTGCAGAAAAATAAAAACCATTGCTGTGGGCGTGATGCTGCATTTCTTAAAAGCGTTATTAATGAATGATTTCAAGAATCTGAGGTGCTGTAGGCATGTGGGCGTGCACTGTCATGAAGCGAAAATTTCTTTCTGCCCATAGGCTCGTCGTTTGTTGCAGAATGCTGGGTTTCATAAGAGCTTTCAGGGAAAGTCAAATCCTGTAGCGCACTTTGCGACGAGAGAAATGAAATCAAAGAAACTAAAACATGAATGCTTTATTTCTTATTTGTCCTTTGCGAGCGAACTGTTGATTTACTGCAACCGAGGTCACGTTTGTACTACAATAAAGGCTAAAAACTACGTCAAAATATTGAGAGGCTGAAAAGGATTTTCATACTCCCCATCATAAATTAGATGTTAGTTTAAGCCTCCCTAACAGTAACAAAGTCGTTCATTCCAGAGAGAGGAAGGAGGAAGACACCATTTAGTATGAAGTTAAGGGAACGCGGAATCTATACACAAGGGGCATAGAAACAGTAAGTTGAGAAAGAAGTTTATGAAACAAGGTAAAAGTTGAAGGAGAAAATAGTAGGTGCTGAAAAACAGGACACCAGTGAACCGAAAAAAGAAGGTCCTTACAAAATGAAAAAATCTATTCCATTTCAACAAAAAGAAGGGTTACCTAACTTTTAGCTCGGGCCCTCACACAAATCTCCTGGGTGCGCTAATTCCCATTGATACAATAGTTGTATCCCTCTGAGGGAACCACCATCATAGAAACTAAAACTGTGCTCGAGCAGAAAAGAGAATGGTGGACTTAATAACTTGAAAAGGCGAAATTACAGATTCGAGGTCACTTCCCATAGTATTTTGACAAGTGATAAATAATTCCAGCAAAAAATTTAAAAGGGCGCTAAACTAAATTCTTTTTAGAAACCTTGTTTGTGATAAATGAAGAGTTGGCGCTCGTGAAAATATTTAGAAAGGTGCTTAATATTTAATTTTAGGTAGAATCTCTGCTGTATCAACAACTAATTCATTATTCACAGTAGGCGACTATTCTAGTACTATCCTAAATGTTTCTGATTATTTTTCTTTACTATCTCTCACGTTACTTGCAGCATCATGTGATGAAGCTTATGAATGGGCCTCCTGGTGCCAAAGTCAAGTTTGGTTGGCGTGGACTCAAGGCTGACCTACTTCAATCCGAGGGGATAGGCATTTTGAGCGCTAAAAATGTCATTGTTTTTTAATACATTCACAAAATAAGTCGTGGTGCATTGCTTTTAGTTTGTATACTTTTTCGATAACTGGAGCTAGAGGGTAGAAAAACTATTCAATCCAATACGATTTGAGACATCTTCAAATATGACATGTAGTCACCTTTTCCTCGATTTTTTTGGTACAAGAAAGATTTTATAAAAATTGGGTAGAATTGGTTAATCCAGAGCGGTAAAAACTCAAAATGATGGGCAAAATGCCTAGCAATCAATTATCTAAAATAATCCTTCAACCATGTACGGATGACGCGCAGAGCTGATTTCTCAACGTTGCTAGCGGAGGCTGTTGGGGTTTGGCCGCTTGTCCAAGCCAACGGCTGACCTAATTTACAATTGCTACATTTGTTGCAGTTCCAGCCACCCCTTAAACTTCCAAACGATACGGGATTTAACACGAATTCATTACTAGACTTTTATTTTACAGACAGAAGCTATCACATTTACACAAATAATTAAGTACACTGAATTTGTAGCAAAGAAGTCACATCCATTAAATTTAGATTCCGTCCCCAGAATAAGCAATTCTAGAAGATTATACGCTCCATTGGGTAGCACGACCGAAGCCCGAAGATGAAGCGCATAGGACAAACAGCGATCAGGCATCAGCTACGGAACAGGCGCTCCTTGAGGTGTCGACCACAGAGCCGCCTACAAAGAATGGACTACTCAAGACTCTTTAAACAGTAACTAAGTTAAATATTCGACAACGGGACTAAATCTTATTTCATAACATTTAAAAGAAATGATTAATGCGGTGCAAACATTCTATTTACCTGGCTCTGAAGACACTGTGAGAAAGTGAAAGTAATAAGAACAAACACCAAGAGGTCATGTCGCGAGAACAGAAAGAAGTAGGATACTGATGTCAGCAATCCGGATTGTTCATTTTGGGAATCCTTGACAGAGGCCTTCTCATTTCTCATCAGAAAATTCTCATTCCAGGGAAAATCAGCACAAATTACTACAGTTTTTGAACAAGTGGAAATTAATACTCTACGTTACAGTAGTCCAAGACCCTGGCTTTGAGTTTGCGAGGAGTCACACCTGCAACGAACGAAGTACTGTGCGGCTCAGTCATCATTAGAGATTGACTGAAAGGTTTGGTGGCGTGCTGCCTGCAAAATTAAATGCTGCCTAACATCTTTACTTAACTCCTCGCCTAGCCAGGACGAGCTACTTAGTCTTCATCTAAATTGTGTTCTTCACAGCGCGACATGTTAACTCGTCTAAAATAAAGGATATTTTCTATTCCAATCAAGCCTGATACGTATCATCTTGTACAGTGGTTTCTCAAATCAAATGCCTCATAACTAATACCAGACAGCAATGACGGTTACCCCCGGACAAGCCGGTACCCATTTCGGGCATCTGGGTAGAGTGGGGAGTTGTGGTTGAGTTCTCCCTTATACCAACAGGGAGAAACACCGGGCGCCACTGCTGCTATATTGACCAATAACATAAAATTGATCAAAAACAGCCACAAACAAGTTAACGCGTCAATTCAGATCCCTTTTCAGCTTCCGAGATCAGTATTAAATATGATGTAAAAACAATAAATCCGTCTTCAAACGAAACGTTTCCCATAAAAAGAGTCGCTGGGATTGAGGTTAATGTATTCCAAACGTCTATCAAGGCAACTGAGATGCTATTGATCAAATCCATGGATTATTAAGCACGTCTTCAGAAACAATTTTCATAAAATTTTCGAAGTACCTTTTCCGAAGATGTTCTAACATTGACCTGATTCCCAGTTTGGCTTCAGTAGCACATTTTTGGTCAAATTGTTAACGGAATAAGCTGCTTAATCTTGAAGGGAAATTAAGAACAAAATTCCCAAAGACTCTGCTCTCGGGGGCTGACATTTGGCGTGCGGTAGGTACGAGCCCTGGGACTGACGCTTCCAGCACACGCGACTAGCAACGACTGACGTAATTAATTAACTATGGAGTCACTTTAAACCACCTGGAAATGCAATGCATTAAAACTCTGCTGCAATTGGTTAAACTGAAGTTCAGTATTCAACTCAAATTGGAAGTCAATTGTAGGTACCAATTTCGAAAATAGTAGACATCAACTGGATCGTGCCTTCATTGAGATTTAATTAAGTAGTCCTGAAAATAGAATTTGTGACTACTGGTCAGTCAGCAGCATTTTGAAACACCCCTCCGCGGCCACCGGTGTCGCACGTTGCGGTCAAAGTGTTAACTAGCCACTTTTGACCACCTGGACGTGCAATACATTAAACAGAACTTATTTCTATAGATGAGAAGATAAAACAGCCTGGCATATCCCACCCTTTGAGAATAGCATGACGCTCTTCATTTAGGCTCTCTAGAGTACAATCCTTTGTGAAATTGAGTCGTGTCATACAAAGTCAGTTGATTTGTATTCGAAGTTGCGAGCAAAAAAATATGCACTCTTATTTTGTGAGCTTCTAATAAATGAATCTTGGATTCATATTTTAGACCCTGCTTTGATGATTGAATTTATTTGTTTTACCTCATCTATCTACTGTTACGCAACATTTATTACATCTAAAGGGTGTCTCAAAAAAGTATACTCACACTTTAACTGTCGCTAACATGCTGCCTTTTCTGAATTGCAGGTGTATTTAATTCCTCACGCATGGCATGAAATCAAATTAGCTTGGAAGAGAGGAAGTTTGTCCTGAAATGTTATTGGAAGACAGAAAACGCAGTTGAAGTGCAATGACGAGACAAAACTGAATTCGCAAAACCGCCACCCAAGTGCCGGACCATTGCTCGCATCAGAAACAAATTTGAAGCAGATGGAATTTCACTCCCATGAACTTCCTTTTTTAGGGATATCTCAAAGACGAAGTTCATGACCAAAGACCAAACAAAGACAAAATGCACAGCCAGAGACACGGCTTTCCAACTGTGCTCGCGGCCTCTTATCCAGAACTGCCGAGCAGATGTTGCTGTTCTCTCAAGGTTTATCGAGGCTTTGAAAACAAGTTCATGCAGCCTCAAGTCTTGACCCCTCTGAGTACAATCAATATTGATTAGGCAAGAATTTTCTTGAGAGACCAAACCAAGAACAATTGTTCTCAAAGACCAAACCAAGAACAATTGGTGCAATGATATTAGAAATTGATAGACAATATCGCGATATTCTTAATGACCTGTTTCGTGACGTTTGCTAATATGCTGGTGAGCGTTATCAGCGTTGTCTGGACAAATATGGTCATCAATTTAAACATTCGCAAACATGATTCTGCCAGTTCAATTACATTAGTCTTGTGTATTCGAAGTTCTTCCATTTCACTCTATGTTCATAAGTAATATTTTTTCTTGTCATTTGAAGTGTGAGTGTTATTTTTTGATAAACTATGTATTAAATTTAGGTTTATTTTACATTATTCTTCTACTACACGATGTTGATATGTGATACTTCTCTGTCTCCTTGTTCGCTTCTATCTCCTTTTTTCAAGACTCTCGCAAATGTAATTTGTCATTGAAACCTCCATGGTCTTCAAAGAACTGACGTTTTCCAGCAGAGAATTCGGGACATTTTAATTTGTTGCTTGCAATTTCAGTGATCCTAGAGCAAGATGCTAAAGTAAGATGCCAATATCAGGTGCAAGTGTTTGGTGCAGGTGTCAGATGATAGAACCAGGTACAAGTATCAGCTACTAGTGTCAGGCGCTAGTGTTTAGTGCAGGCATCAGGTGCTGGAGTCAGATTAAGAAATTAAGATAACAGATATGAAATGATAGAAATGAATGCACAGCATCATAGGGTGCTCTTATAAATTTAAGTCGTGATGTGAAAAATACGACATATTTTCAGTACAGCAGTATCACTCAGTTATTTCTGACCCTTATAAATTTGCAATACTGACTTCTTCAATTTCTTAATGGGCCTACATCTCGGACGTCAAAAGGAGTACTCATCATTCACTTAAATGAATATGTTCACGGCCCAGTTCATATGAATTTGGTAAGCTTAGAGTGAAAACGAACATGTTTAATTTTGATGGAAAAAATCGGTTCAGTCCGAGTGAAATTTAAACTGTTGAAGTCAGAGTGATAGTGCAGCTGTTAATGTCACAGTTAAAATGAATGAGTTGAAGATAGAGCAAAAACAAATCTGCTTACTTCACAGTTGAAATGAATTTGTTTTAGTCAAACTGACTATTATTTTGTTTACGTTTGACTAGGTCAGAGTGAAAATGAATCTCTTTACGCCAGAGTCACAGAATATAATTTTGCATGAGTTTCAAATCCATCCTTTGATTCGGAAGGATTTGCTAAATTGTTCAGATTCCTGAAGCGGCAATCATTTGATAAGATCCCACTTCCTTGTTTTTCTTAAAAGTAGAATCCATTACGAAATACCATTCGCAAAATTTAAATCTTGTGCTTTTAATCAGACATCAAAGCCAATTTTTGAAGAAGCATAAATGTTGCAGCAATACTCGACTTCCTACGTCTTCATGCAACCTAACCTCTACCAGAAAATTTCAGCATTTCCTCAAAAGGCGCTCAACAAAGAAGGGACAAAAATGAAATTGAACATTAAGTCGCTATCGCTGGAGGCAGCGCGCCCTCCAAAACTGCTCTGGGAACTTCACAAACTTCTGCAACAACAAACATGTCGCGAAAAGTTGCCTCGGTTCATTGACTCCTATAAATTTGATGAAGAAAATTAGAGTACAGTGTTTTTGACGCCAAACTCAGCTGCTTGGAGGAGCAAGAGCACTGAGACAAAGTACTGCTTGGCATTCAATGCAGTTACGTTCATATCAGTTTTAAAACTCTTAGTTCAGCATCCATCACTTGACCTCAAGTTTTGCAAATCCACGCAGGCAACCTGTCTTTTGTGACTGATTGGACTACCAGATTTTGAAACTTTTCCATCCATTCAGATTTTGCGAGCTGAATATGCGTCATGGGCAATTTGAGCATGCAAAAAGATTAGAATGTTTATAGTGATAAAAATCAACGCGGGTGTTAAAAGACTTGAATGTCAAGATGTAAAGATAAGAAATCGGTTCACTATGATCTCATAATATCATCAATTTATGTCAATATTAAAATGTATTCATTGTCATTGAACTCTCAAGGATACGATATGTTTAACATTACCAAACTTATGTTATGTAGTGATTTATATATGGGACCATCAAACTTGAAAGAGCTAATGTGGTTAAAAATTCCAATGCGAATCTCCAGTTTGACCGAGAGGTGCGTTGTTGTGGTCATGAACAATTTAAAACGTGAGCATTGAGTAAAATAGTTTCCTCAATTTGATGACTTGAGTTAAGTCTTGAAAACGGATCAGTATTGGCAACAACTGCGTTAGAAATCAGTGCTGCGTTATCGCGTAGAAAAAGACAAAGAAATTTTTGCCTCACAACTCATGCATCTCGTGTTGGGGTGGCGGTAACGAACTACATATTTGCTTGTTCATCTAATTTACGTTGTCCAGAATATTAAGTTAATCTGAATGCTAAAATTAATAATATGCGTACTCGATAATAATTAAGAAACTTTATAGATTTTTACCCATTGGTTACTGATCACAACTTTCATACAACCACAGAATCAAAGAACTGCAGTGGGCAAACATTAATTAAAGTCAATAAATAACCTAAGCCGAGTGAAAGGAACGAAGGTTTACGGAACAAACAAATCAGTTAAAAAATAAAACAATACCTGCGCCTATGTAAGAATGCACGTCTGTTGGCACATTGAAACCATGGAAAATGCAAGAGAGTCTGCAATAAAATCGCTGGAAATAGCGACAGGATTGTCAGTATGTCGAATTCAATCTTAACGCATGCTCGAAAAAAACTTTTTTTAGATAAATTCGTCGGTATTTATATTTTAGACGTTTTAGAGGACGCTATAACAAATGAACACAAAAAAGGGCTAGTGAGAGCAAAGACTCAAGTAAATCTTCTGTGTGAGACACACTGTCGCAAAGGCTTTGAACTTGTTTTGTATTTAATTTGGTTCATATTTTGGCTTTGATCAGCTTTGGCCTCAACGTGAAAAAGAATCAGTAAAACGATGTAGAATTTTCTGATGGCAAAACCTCTTTGATTAAATATGTTGCGGATTGAATTCTTTATAGCCAAACCAATTAATTGAATTGGATCCACCCACTGCCAAAATCTTCTGCCGCACATTTTGAGCTGTAGACTCCCTCACATCAAGCCAAATCGCCATTTCATTATCATACTGTAGTGTATGATAAAATGACGGGATTCAACAATCAATTCAATATAATAGAGCGCCAGGTGTCGCCTTCAATTTATAAATCTAATTATAAATTAATTTTTACATTTTTTGAGCTTAATTTTTCCCATGTTATTACAATGGAAATCTCATCGAACACATTAAATTGTTTTGTCCACCCCTCTGTCACGTTCTTGGGGCTGCTTAATGACCGTATCTGTAATACGAATTTCACACATACACAAGTACAAGAATATTTTAATTGCGGGGACTATTATGATGGATATATTTGTTTGTCATCCATATCTTGAGACTATCTAAGGAAGCGGTCGAATCCTGTTAATTTTGACGGGTCATATTCGCTAGTGGTCGATGAAAGACAAAAATCATCTAATCAGATTGATAAAACATCAAAACATTTTGGTAACTTTAAAAACTGACGGTGTGTAATGAACAAATCTGTGAGTAAACTCGCAAATAAAATATTCTTGTGCTTGGGTACTGGTAAAACTCGTATCACAGATACGGTCATTAAGTACAGTCACCTTGATTCCAATGAGTGACAAATTAACAGTCCCTTCCTATCATAAATTACCTTTAATATTCTCCCTATGTAAATCCTTAAGAGCGTGGCAGAGAGACGGACCAAGCAACTGGAGTGTATTGTTATGTAGTGAAAAGATTTTTAACTTACGACTCGCTGTTGACCTCGCTTTTCGCGCAGTTAAATGTGATTCAGTTACAATGAGGAACTCTTCTTCAAATTACTTTTGAAGTAAACATTTAGAAATATCGTTTGCTAATTGAGCTTTCCGCAGCAAACCTTAGCCACAAGACAGCGTGTAGAATAAATGAAGTGGGGTCAATGAGAAGGTAAATTCCTCTCTATATTTTAGAGAAAGAAAAATTGTCAACCGAACGGAAAAAAGGTCAAATTTTGTAAGTGTTCAAAGTTTAGTTAAGGAAAGGACTTCATAGGGAAAAGACTTTATTAATCCTCTTCGGTAGCCTCTTGGTGCTTTAGTTAAAATAGTAAAATCTGGCCAGAGTTCGTGACTTTGAAGACGGTAGTCTAACATAACTGCCCAAAAGACACGCTGTGTAAGTTAAAAATTACCTACCAAGGATTACTTTTAAGATTTCAATTATTTTCACATGATATTACGAAATTAATTTTAAACTGTTAAAACACATTTCTCAGACCAGCAAATTTTTCTTGGACCACTAAGAAGACAATTGGCAGGCTCTACAGTTCAGAGTACTGCCGACGGCATTAAAGCCGTGTGGTATCGTGCATCTCCTCGTAATATTCTGGAGAAAATAGGTAAATTGATGAATTTGTTAATAAACTAATTCTGGATTCGATATGATTTCATTTTATTGATACCAAATATGAGTCAATCGAAATAAAATCAGTACCAACCTTGAAACTTTTGGGCACAAAACAAGAAGCATCAAATAAACGTCTTAAGAGGAAAATATTAAATTTAGAAAATGAGAAGGCCAAGCACTTTAAAATTTTAATAATGTTATTGTAATAAAAAGATTAACTTCTCTTTATAAGGTTAGGTCTAATATTAATGAGGTACTCAAGACCAATAGTTTAAGTAATAATGTTCTCTAGAACATGCAGGAGCGTAAGAAATTACCCATCTCTCCCTCTCGTTTAAATTGTTACACAGGAGAGCAACCATGCAATAGTAACGTCAATTAAACAGAAATAAAAAATATAGTGATCACTGAAACAAAAAATAGGATTTGGCCATGATATAATTGACCTGCCCAGATGACACCCTTCAAACGCTGTACGACCTAAACACGCCTATTCCGCGAAGCTCTTTTAATTTTTCTGTTAGTGATATTTTTAAGGAGCCAGTAATTCCTAACAATTTATCCTGTGAAATTACTGAAAGTAGAGTGAAACATTTTCGGATCTTTTCCAGATAAGCCCTGCCACTACTGCATCACATAAGTTAACCCACTTGTAACTTTCGAAATAATGCACCCATCTACTTCAAATTACTCTCAAACGAAAATGTTTTAATCCTCTGTTTGAGAGTAATTCAAAGGCGATAGGTGCATTATTTCGAAAGTTAAAAATGGGTGACCTTATGTGTTGCATTAGTGGCGGGGTTCACCTGGAAAAGGTCCGAAAATGTTTCACTTTAGTTTCTGTAATTTCACAGGATAAATTGTTAGGCATTACTCTCAAGCGAAAATGTTTTAATCTTCCGTTTGAGAGTAATTTAAAGTCGATAGGTGCATTGTTTCGAAAGTTACAAGTAGGTGACCTTATGTGTTGCATCAATGGCGGGGCTTGTCTGGAAAAGATCCACATTTTCTCCTATATTATTACTGAGAGCCGGGTGTGAACTTTGCTCGATGAAAACACTGGAAGTGAGGAGTTGTCGGCGACAACCGCACAGCCAAGCGTGCCAGAAGCACATAAACAAATTTGATTATCGGTTTTATAAGGATACCAAACCGCACAAGTTCATTTGTCTAAGGTCATTTATACATTATAAAAAAAATTTAAGCAGCCAAATTGAATTTAATCAAAAACATGCTAAAATCGTCCACACAATAATCTACTCCTCCATGAAGCGCATTGAATGCAATTCTGCTCTCCAGAAATTGGGTGAGAGGGATTTTGAAACTCGCACGTATCAGTGTCGGAATGTGATTTACACATTTCCCAAATTAACTTGACCAATACAAAAATAAAATTGACATTTTTGAAATTGGAAGTGGTCACTGTGAAATTAGAATTGGTTGTTGTGAAGGCAGAATTGGTTACTTTAGAATTTGTTATTGTGGAGTAAGAGTTGATCATGATGAAGTTCATGTTTTCACTGAGATAAAAAGTCACACATTGTAAATTCCAAATGCCCATCATAAATAGGATTAAAGTGATTTTTGTTGTGAATTTCCAGACCTGACTTTTGAAGCGAACTGGGAAAGAAGTCCGCCCCCCAATGGCTGTATGAAGAAGCTGCGCTCCCGCTCAAACATTGTTCAGTTAGTTCGTTCAGTTCGTTTCTATTCTCGCCTTAGTTTATATTTTTTAACGGCTAGCCTTTATGTTCTCTTCGACAGTATTCCTGTTGTATTTTGTTATTTTCCTAACGATGTGAATTGGTATTGAGGTGCTCTGCACAGTGTTTGCTTTCATTTTATTTAGTTCGGAGGGTGCTCGCACTTTTCACTTCTTTTACGTTCGGGGAACCCGTCAGTTAAAAGTGGTTTTCAGCGTCGAGAGGATCTCTAACGCTTATTGAAGTCCCCCTTTCGTGGAAAATTTAATTCTTTAAAATCATTACTGCCTAAAACTTGAAGTTAGTAAGGTTAGAGAGAAGATGACTTGACGATTTCTGAGTTTTTAATGTTAATGTTATCAGTTAAGCTTTTAATAAACATGAATAAATCTAACTATACTCCAGTTTCACGCTCAGTATAAACCCTCTGAAGCAGTGAGGCTCTCCACAACTTTGATTTTTTTTCAAAACGGTCTGCTTTAACTCTGTGATATTTAAGACTCAACTCAAATTTAAAGTCAATTGTAGTCAACTATGTGGAAATTCGCAAGCATTTACTGGATCGAGCCACCATTTAGTTTTGATTGAGTATCTGTAAAAATTGAGCTTGTGACTACTCGTCGGTCAGCAGCATTATGAAAATTCCTTCCGTGTCCACCGGTGGCTCACGTCGCAGTCAAAGTGTTACGCGAGCGCTTACATTCGGAGAGTGCATAGGCCTTACACAGAGTAGAGTGTCCTCGGACGTACGTTCTCACCGATGAAATATTTTATTGCTTATACGTGGTCGATCATTTTTACTTATTTTTCAAATAAATATTTTCTTTTTCAAGATCAGATCCACCTGATTATTCTTAGCGAGAATTGGATTTGCCCGAAACCTCCCGGTTGTAAAATTTTTCCTTTTGGGCTTCAACAAAAGTTAAATTTGAAATCTCAAATCTTGCTTCATTTGACCTTAACCTGCGTGCTGAACTTTATGTTAAGAGAATCTTCTAATTAGGGAAGGTTCGCCGCATCATTTTCAATTTTCTTCTTAAACATAACACGGCATTGCTATGCACAAAAATATTTACTGTTCTTGCTCTACAAATATCTAAAACATCGGTCCAAAAGAGGAACACAAGGAGCCACCAAGAATGAAGTACAAGAAAATAACAGCGAAATAAAATAAATTATCGATACGTACAAGAATGAAAAGAATCAGTAATCAGAGGCAGAGATTCAAGGCGCAAACTGCAGAGCAGCTCGCAAGTGGTTGCTCGAGTCAACAGGAAATTATGACAGAGTAGTATGTCGATAACGAGAACGTTAACGTTGATATCATTATCGAGCAAATTGAAATTCTTGAAACTGAGTGCTTTGCCTCTTTGAAAAAATTAATATTACTCGACGCGCTGTTAATAATTTTGAAAAACATCAGAAAATATGTGGTCAACATGTACAAGGATGAGAATAAACTAAATAGATCTGTTAGTTGTAATTAACTACATGAGAAAGAACTCAAACAACGAACACCAAATTGGATTGAGGAATCACATTGCAACGTACATTGAAACAGTTCACGAGGTCGCTCAAGAATAGGAATATGAGCTTCAGTGTTGGTGCCTGCCAGCCGAGGAAATAATCTTCATTGCATTGGTGCTGTGAGCATTTCAAAACCCATTCTATTCACGAAAAAGGTCATTCACAGCAGACTATTACATGCAGTGGCTTAGAGATTTAGTAACAATTTGTGAAGGGCAAGATACTTATAACCTACAAGAGCGTTCAATTTTGGTCTTGCATCAACTCCGGGAATTGCACCAACAACCACTGCGATCGGCAAAGGTTATTGTCTAGTGTTGTCTCGCGGGAGATTAGATTTCGGTATCTGGGACTCATACCTTTCGAAGAATGCGTTACATGTTTCGAAGTGAAGTATTGAAGATCTGTAGGCATTAACAGATCACGGAATCAAAGTTCCGTACGACACGATTCGGGTGACTATGGCGAACTTCCCCCAGAGGCTTCAGAGCCGCACCGACATCGGCGTTCGCAAGCAAAATGAGGAAATTTTCAAAACTTTTTGAAATGAAATTGTTCAAAGTCATTGTTCAAAGTTATTTCATCGTGTCACTATTTGTCATTCATTAACTTCTAAAATTTCAGACTTGTTTTTCACAGTTCTTGTTCAAATAATTTTCGACATTCTGTATATTCTGTACGAAGTCAACGTTTGTTGCAGATCGTGTCTCCAGGACTCCAGCATAGCTAGCGGGAAGGTGAACTTTGCCATTTATAAATGCCAAAATCAGATTAGTGAACTTTGCTCAATGTTATTACTGAAAGAAGAGCGTAAAAGGTGATATACCAGCATACCAGTGTTCTAACAAACAGAAAAAGAATCTTTTATAACACCAACATAAATATATAGATTTCTTTGCGGTTTAACCATCATTTTTGAGTCCAGGTATTTTCAACGAAAGATTTGTTAAAATTGAGCTCCACTGGCAGGACATGGGAGCAAAATTTAAACTTTTCGTTTGAGAGGCCACATTAGAAGGCATGAAAATCACGACGAATTGAAAAAAGAACAATGAGAATAAAGAGTGCAATACGAAGACACTCGTTTAGGAGGTTGTTCAGGAGGTGGCTGTACGCCGGCTTTCCTCCAGAAAGTGAAAAAAAGTAAATAATGAAAGATAACGCAATCTACGGTAACTATCTAAATCTTTTTTCTGCCTGTGTTTCGTCCGTAAAACCGTTACAGGAAACGAAGAATTTGGCCTCGCATAAATTTCAATTGCTCGTATTGTTCATTCCGGACGTTGGCTTTGCAGTCGTCTCAATGCCACTTCAACTTAGTTTTCAAGGTGCTCATGACATGCGCGTCTGTGCTGAACCTTCTATGTTACAGCGAAGCAGAGCTCCGTCTGCGCGGCAGTTCTGGATAAGAAGCAGCGAGCACAGTTGGAAAGCTGTGTCTCTGGCTGGGCATTGTACCGCGTAGCAGCGACTACAAGTTTGTGCCGTGCGTGTTGTGTTGTGTTCTGTAACGTGGTACCGTGTTTGTGCTACCTCAGCTGCTACGGCTACTATCGGGTCACGGCTACATCTGTTGCTACGGCTACTGTTGAGGTCACGGCTACTTCGGCTACTGCGGCTACTATCGGGTCCCGGCTGCTACGGCAACTACCAGGTCACGGCTGCTATCGGGTCACGGCTGCTACGGCTACTATCGGGTCACGGCTGCTACGGCTACTATCGGGTCACGGCTGCTACGGCTACTATCTGGTCACGGCTGCTACGGCTGCTGCGGCTCCTATCGGGTCACACCTGCTACGGCTACTATCGGGTCACGGCTGCATCAGCTGCCACGGCTGCTATGGTGGTACGGTCACACCTGCTGCTCCTACATTATATGTTTCTAAACGTAGATCTTCGTGGAGCCAGTCAGCCAGCGCGATGAGCTAATCCATTCGGTCTGCGCTGTGAGGAGGTCTTCTCCACTTCGGGACTCCTCGTGGGGCGACTCCCGACGGCGGTTGGTTGGTGAGGTAGTGGGCGCTGCTAGCTTTGACCATTCATTGGGAGGTCTTTCGAGCAATTGTAATTGTCCTACAAATTATGTGAGAACCCATAAAAAATTAATACGGGAACTTCTATTTCATATGATTGATCTTTTTTACATTCTCGTGTCAAGTTCGACTCGTCAGTTTTGTTTAGATCTTTTGTATTTATTTATAACGGTGTTATCATACAAGTTCGTAATGTGCGTAAACCTAAAATATTTTAGTATCATCCATTCTCATAAATGTAATTTATTTAATCTTCAGATATTGCGTAAGTCATGCTTTGTTACTCTCCGGCTAAAATGCGTGACTCCATCTCTAACAGGTTGCTGTTCCTTGGGAAACTTCGGGGTGCTGGGAAGGGGGTCGCCCTCCGTTCTCTACCTATTGTGAGCGGAACCCTCCGACTGGCTGGGGTGACAGCTCGAGAACCAGCCAAGTTTAACTAGTTATTTTAATAAACTCTGTTCTCGCGAGCTGTTATTACTGGCCTATCCAAAATTATTTTCAAGAACGCTTTCGCAAATTACATTGGATGGAATTGAGAGGCTATTTGAGTTTAAAGTAATGGTATGCTACATCACCGGGTCAATTGTCGTTAGTTAAATGGCAAATTCATCAAAGTTAGATAAAAATGTGTTAGGACAAGGTAAGTCACCTCGTGGTACGTTGATATAGGTGAGGCTTGGGCAGAATAAAATAGGATAGGTTGGATTTGGTAGATTAGGTTAGGATTAGTTCGATTAGGATAGGTTAGGTTTTGATAAAATGCGTTGGGTCAGGAAAAGATAGCATATGGCTCTTTTGGTTAATTAAGTAAAACAAATCACCGTGAAATTCTTCACGGGTCGAGATAATTAATCTTGACTCACAAAAGAAGCCTGCAGCTGATGTTGCCGATATTTTGGTGCTTAACTTGGGAAACCATGACGGTAAGGCAGTTCTTGGCTCAATGGTCAGCCTTCATCCAAAAACTTTCAAGCACAACATTTGCTTCATTCACGTTTTTATCACGAGTAGTAGCTGTTCACACACACACATACACATACCCGCACACAACACACACACTTACATCCAAATACACTAGATAGATTTGTACTGAATATATTGATCTCAACTTGAAGTCCATGGAAATCAATTGCCTGCTATACGTCGCATTGAATTCGAACGAATTTAAAACTCGCCAATTGATTTCTGTGCTCAGAGGGAGACATGCTCGCACAATGCACAAGAAAATTTTCTTGTTCATTATAGGAGTGGAAAACGAGGAGGAGGTCCTGCACCACTCCAGTGGATTGATTTCTGTGCCATCCAAGAGAGACAAGACGGAAATGAAACGTGTTGGAAGAGATCGAGTATTCTAGGCAAGTTGCTAGCATCTCGTTTTGTTCTTTGAATGCAAAGTTTTCGCGCCGGTCATCATAATCTTATTGTCGTAATAATTTAACAATGATCATAATAATGTTAATAATAATGATTGGAATAATTCTTGCATAGACGTTCAATCATCATGATAATTTTCGATGAGTAGTTTGATCATTATAATAATTGTCGCTTTGTAATTTAATCAGTCATTTTAGCATGATAGATAAATGAATAACTATTATAACCATTTTTGAGTCGTAACTATAACACAGTTATAATTTATGCGTTGCAAAATGATCATAAATTTTTTTTCTCCCTTTAATGTAATCCTAATAGATTCGGGAAGTAATTTCATGATCAAAGTAATTCAGCGGTCGAGCACTAAAATGAACAATGGCACAATGTTCAGAAAATGCTTAATTAGAATGACACTAAATTTGTTGAAGTTTAGAGATTTTACGACAAATGTTTTATTTAATTAATCCCGTTTGTAATTCTCGGTAAAGGAAGTAGTGCATGTTTGTTCTTTTAATTGTAAGCGCAGGCTTTTACGTTTCAATTTTTAGGGCGCAAATAAACAGCGTAGGAGACCTAACGCTTCAATTTCCTAAATTCAAAAATCATTAAAGCTGGAAGCAGGCTCTTTGGATTCCAATATGCTAGAAAACGATTTGTTACTTAGCTGTATAGTTTTATTCTCTTGCTTTTATTCACGCCTTCATTTGTCGAACACGGCGTCTCTGAGTCAGCAAAACCGCGAAGACAAGAGGGAACTCCGGCGAGTTGTGTGGAAGACTACAAGCATTTATCAGCCCGAGTCATCCAGGGGCAAAAGTTTGCACGTAACGATGCGCATCTGAGGTTTTGTTCACTCTTGCGCGTGCTTTGAAAATGCGAACAAAATTAACATCTGTGTGAACTATAACAATTACCCTTTTTTTACCAATTTTCGTGCATTTTGAGGTAGAGGGATCACTTAGGCCTCAAGGGAAATATTCCTACTTGGATTTTCTTATTAACCTTAATTGATTCCGATGGCGAGGGCTTTGTGTTTTTTACGAACGCCTTTAAGAATATTTATGATCGTATTCTTTGCGATAGTGCACAACTGTTTTGTATCGCCAAACGTTCATGTGCTGAGTACAAAAGCTACCTCACCAAACGTCCATAAACTCAACAGCAGCGCTGCCTCGTTCAAATTTTGACAGTTAGTTCCTAAATATTCACATGTGAGGCGCGTTCGGCCAATCTGCATAGTTTCGTACCTCCCCGGGACAACCTTAGTGTTAATTTAAATAGGTTTAACTGCCGAGTTTTGTAGAACACATGGAGACCCTCAGTGCTAATTTGAATGGATTTAAACTCCATGGTTTTCGTGAAATCCCCGGAGACCTTTAGAGCTAATTTCAATAGATGTAACTGCATAGTTTTCGCACAACCCCTGGAGACCTTTAATGTCAATTTCAATAGATTTAACTCGCTAGGTTTCATATAATCTTTGGACACACTTAGTGCTAATTTAAATGGATTTAACTTGCTACAGCAAATATTTTTACCTTCGAGCCAACAGATGACTGCAATTTGATGCGAGCTTTAACTTCTCTACAGCTTCACTTAAAATAAATCATTGAGCCATGATAAACACTCTACGGATATTGCGCCCAGTATTTAACTATAAGCTGCTAATGTTCCTTCTTGCGAACCCGTGGCAAGTAAAATTGTCTGCGGCTGCATGCAAGAGGAGCCAAACTTTTAAGTAGTTTGAAAAATCCTCTTTGGGATTCTAAGATCGGAAATGAGGTCACTCGGTAAATCCCAAAACAAAAATGTCTAATTTTAAATCCTATCAATGTTTCCTATAAAACAGTAGCGCTCGTGAAGAAGCTTGGCCAAAAAAAAACCACTGAATTAAATACCTAGCTAAGTGGATTTAAGTTGCAAAGCTGAACCAACAATGTTTTTAATTTCATTATTGATCCTCAGCAGCAAGTCTAAATTGTTGGAACGACTTCTTGACATGAAAACATCAGTTCGGCTACAGTGTTTTTTCCACTCAGATAAAAAGATGGATCAATGTCGAGGACGCACTATATCGTTGGTGCTTATTTCAGTGTTCATCCTTGTGTACAGACAGACCTAAAGGCTTTTCCGGAGGTGCGCAATTTTTTCCACATTTCTGAAGTCTACCGACACCAAGAGGAGCTGCGGTAAAATTCACAAAGAATAGAAGAAGTTGTTAATTTTTTCGTTTTACATTTGATGCGCAATATCACGTGAAGCCGGGTGAAGCCCAATACTCAACTTAAATTGGAAGATAATCTTAGCATTCAACTATAAAAAGGACAAACATTGAATGAATCCTACCTCATTTTTTTTGTTGAGTGTGAATAGAAATTGAGCTTGTTGACACCAATGGGTTAGCTGCATTCTAAAAGTTCATTCAGAGACCACCGGTGGTCACAAAGGAGTCAACGTATTACACGAAGTAGGTAACAAAAACTTGATCTCTGGTTTTAAACGGCGATCAATGTATCACCGATACACTCTTCCTTCTAATAATAGAAATTTTGACGCTGCTAGTTTAGGTTTGGGGGCAGTGCCTGTGTGCGATCGTGTGTGGGAACCAAAGGCCTTCGCAATGCCTTCACTTTTGCCTCGCAGATCTCCGCTCAGCAGCACGCTCCTCTGAACACATTCAGCGGGAGGCACTTCACATCAAAGCTTAGGATCAGAACTTCTCAGCAACGGCAGGAAAACATCGCAAGCTGTCGAATCCCGCAGGGATATTCGCGAGGATGATCGGATTGCCAGTTGTAAATTGTAGCAAAGCTCGATCATCAATGAGTAGCTGTCAAGTGTACAGCTGCGCAGTACTAAGCACTGCCCAGACTACAGTGCTTTCATCAACAAAAAAGAATGCATTTCTTAGTTGCGAGGATGTCACTACTCTGGAGTGAGCATTTCGGTAAAAAAAACAGGCCGAATGCAAAGTAAGTTTACGGAACTCAACCAAATTAAGGATCTCTCCTTTAGATATTGCTTTTTCCATTGATGGTTTAAGAAACGCCTGAAAGCTCTAGAGATAAACTTTTTACATCATTAACTACTATATCTTTGTTTAGTTTTAGCCTGTGGTGCAAAATTAAGCAACGTAACACATTTTACATCGTGAGAAGAGATGCTCTTTGTGTGCAGTAGAGACAAAAGAACTAGGCTAATTCTTTTGTTGAATATTCAAGCATCATTTTGAATATTCTAAAATACATGAATGAATTTAGCTTGCTCCCGTAAATTTACCATACTTTAGTTTAGTTTTTTTCGATCAAGCTCTCGAGTTCTTGAAGTTCTTTTGTTCACGAACCTGTGACATGAGCATCGACTCGGTAGCGATGAGAGCACCAGTATAATTTTAGACTAAGAGGAACGTACAAAGTAATTAATTGTTCCTACAACACTTCCATTCAGTGATTGAGAAGCTTCATTAACAGCGGATTATGTACAGTGAAATACAGGATTGCCAAAATACATTTCGATTTTCGAAAAAAATAAAACAGTCAGTCAGAGCATTCCTGAGCAGCAGTGGCATTTGATCCCAATAAGTGATCCGATCCGACGCTCTATTTTTGTGAATGAGAACGAAGCGAAAAGTTCGGCTCATTATTAGATAGAATAACTTTGGAAGCTTATGCTTTTTAAAGGCGCAAAGGACAAAATAAGACAAAGTAACTACACTCTCTATTCTCATTCACTAACGAACTATAAATTCACATAGTTAGTCCAGCCAGATATTGACAGCCTGTTGTGATATTAATATTTTGGATAGGTGAATGAATACTTTCCTAGTTGGTGGATTAATTTATACAGACAAAGGTTTGCTTTCAATTTCAGGACTGTAAAGCCCATCACGGCCACAAAGTGCGCTCTCAATAAACGATTTGTTTTCCTCCACGCAAAATTCCCAATTACAGGAATTACGAGTCAGTTCTCGTTAGAGAAAAGATTGGTTCATTTGCGATGAGCTTTGGATTCACGTTAACTAACAGCGTTGTATTATAACTGAGCATCGGAAAGCATTCTGCAGAGATGTGGAAGAGAGCTCAAGAGAAATGTAGAGCTGCGTCATCGAGCGGTGCAGACTGTGGGTGTTTGTGGAACGCTATTCTTGAACTGTTTGCTGTTTTATCTGAATGGAAAATCAAGGAAACTTCAACGGGGTCATATTTCTTACGTCTTTAAAATTCTAAAAATATCTCGTGTAGTTCCGAACTTAAAGCAAACTGAATGAAACGTTTCAAAATTAAAAATGCAAGCTCCTTAAGAAGATTAAAGGCTAGCGCTGATTTCCCAGTGGATGCGGCGATTGACTGACTACTTTTCTCACTCTAGCGCTCAACTTCGAGAAGAAATTTTCCTACGCAAAAGCAAATGCTGCTATTGAGCTAAGAATGTTTTGACCGAGCGTTCATTTCAGTAATTCCTCTCGCTCCATCGCTTAAGATACGAGAGAACTGTGTCCACAGAAAATGAAGAAACACTTGGTGCAATCACTTTACGTTACGTTATTATCTCATTTGAATGCATTTCATAGAATTTGCTCATTTGAAAGTAACGAGGCACACTGAATAATGATGCACACACTCTACGTTTGCTGGCAGAGATTCAGAATAGAATACGTCGGATCGAAGCGCCAGCGAAATTAGAAATACTGAGCGCTGCAAGCAACCGACTTTACCTGATGCGTCGGTGCAAGAGAGTCCTCGCTTAATGTTTGTGCGAAGCTTGCATTATTGACTCACAGCCCCACGAAAATGAGGATAAGAGAAGGAAATGTCACTGAAAAGTCGCAGGTACCTCAAACTTTTATATGACCTTGTGCCAGACATGACCTGGTACTAGACATGACTCGGTACCAGACATGACCTGGTACCAGACATGACCTGGTACTAGACATGACTCGGTACCAGACATGACCTGGTGCCAGGTCATGTCTGGTACTAGACATGACCTGGTACCAGACATGACCTGGCACCAGACATCACCTGGGATCAGACATGACCGGGTACCAGACATGACAAATATTCACAAGAGTTAGGCCAAAGGGTAAACCCATGCCCAACTTTTGCCAATATTTTTATGAGCCATCATGAGCAAAACTGATTAAAAGACGGTCCTAATCATTTAACCTGTGTTTTTACTAAAGATATGCTGACGACACGTTTGTACTTTTTGAAGAAAGATCTCATGCGGATCTTTTTCTTCATTATTTGAATTCCCGTCATTCAAATATCAGGCTTACGAAGGAAGATGAATCGAGCCACCGCTTACCATTTCTGGACGTCAATGTCAGTAGAGTTGATAATTCTCTCCACTGCTCTGTTTATAGAAAAGATACTGTCTCGGGTTTAGGTACTAGTTATTTTAATTTTTGTGCAAACCCTTTTAAACTCAATGGCATTCAAACCCTCCTCCATAGAGAGTTTAAGACTTGTTCTAACTTTCAATAACCTCATTTACTGTAGATAGACAAATTGGTAATTTTTTGTCAAAGATTTATGATCACGGTCCAGCACTTCAATCACTTAGTCAATAGAAATTTTTTCTCAAGCTTCTTTATTTCGAACACCAGTCGGTTTAGTTAAATCAGGAGCTTCAACTCCTAATCGATACATTTTTTCCACAACTCAAAGTTCATTCTACTCTTATCAATAATTTTACAATCGGTTCCCTTCTCCGCTTTAAGGATAAACTGCCTCCCGCTATGTGCTCGTCTCTGGTTTACCAGTTTAGGTATTTCAAATGGCATTCGTCGAATTAAAATTGAAACATTTTAGATTATTTTAACTGTTGATTGATTATCTCTATCAAGTAGAAGAAAGACTATTAAAATATATAGGTGTGAGTGATCATGGGATCAGATTACAAAGAAAAAGAACTTGCAAAAAATTCTCAGTAAAATATTTCCAGGGCGCATTTCCTATTTGCTTTTGAGTCTACTTTTGATGGGGCCCAGCCCAGATCTGTTGCACAAATAAATATATAATTTTTTCAAAATTTAACTCCCTATTTTAAGAGCTTCAGTTTACCTGAAATACTACCATTGAAGTTTCAAGTTTCCACAATTTAAAAGAGGCCTACGTAAGAACTTGCCTACCAATAGTTACATTTTTCCGTTGTATTTCTAGCCTTTGTCTAAGACCTTTGAATTCGAAATCATTGTGTACCATTTGCAACACGATATTCTATTAAGTGCTAATAGTCTAGCAGCTGTTTATTATTTTCATGTCTTCTCATACTTTAGGTGGTTCACACGTCTGTAGACAACTGAAGACAGATCAGACAAGCATCGAACTGGTGTTTATCAAGATATGAGAGTTTTCTGTTTTTTGGTGAATCAGTTGCATTTTTGTGAAACAATCTCATATAACAGAAAAAAATTTACCTAGATTTTGATTTATTTGACTTTCCTTTTTCATAAATAGTGGTTGTATTCCCCATTGTATCATCAAACGCTATCACTAAAAATTTCTCATTAAAACGTCACAGCTCGTAGATTGCCCTGGAAATATGTTCTTGATCGGCCACCGATCGTCATTTCCCGTTACCTGAAAATCGCTAATCAAATGAGATGCTCCTCGAAAGCTACTCACTTTCGAGAGCAGCTCCATCTATCCCTCAATGTATGGACATGCGGCTGCAGAAGCGTGGGCATGGATCTTACGACGCTTTGTTCTCATCGCTTTCGAATTCTGCGACGGGATCCTGTCTTGAAGCAAACTTTGATGAATCGGTCAAGCGGAGAGGAGTACTGGCGGAGGAGGGAAGAGCAACATTGTCCTTTCAGCTACGGAAATACACATCTGGGAACTCAACGTATGGTAGCGTGATGTAAGGCTCGAGGAGGGCTTATACTGCACTTTTGCGGTTGTGAAACAAAGGAGCTTAAATTCATGCATGTATCGAATTTTTGAAAGATAATTTGTGATTTTCATACGAAATGTACAAAGGAAGCGCGTGTCCTTCAATCGCTTCTCAGCAAATATCTAAAATTCCTAATTATTCGAAGGAAGAATGCTCGATTAAAGAATGCGATTATAAAGTTTTATTTCTTAAATATCGTGAGTAACCTCAAGAAATTGTGAAAAAAGCTGAAAAGAGCATAAAAGTCTTGACCAAGTCAAATCATGGCGCTAAACTTCAGAATTACATCAACTCTCAAAAGTTATAGTCTTCTAGATTCACAATTCTTCAGTTCTGAAAATGCATTTTTACGGAGACTCCAGAGAATATAAATGGCAATGGAAATGATAATGCCTGTGTATACGTTGATAAAGGCGAAAAAAAAGCAAACATCTGCTGGATGTTAAAGTTGATGCTAACCTGCAGGTTTTGAAAGAGTATAATCTTCCACGAATTCTATGTTATGAAGCCTATTAAAACAGGTAATGGGAAAATTAATTTTGGGAGTCTTGCTAATGGAAATGTGGGGAAAAATGGAGCTATGTTCAGAGAGCTGATAGTCATGGGCTTTATTTAACTTGGAACTCTTAAAGGTCCCGGAGCTCAATAAGGAACCCATTCAGCAAGTCGTCTGTGTCAGGCTACAGCTCCCGTCTGATTCCTGAGCCAGAAAGTGCAGCTGGTTTTTCGTGATGTGAAAAATTCCATAAGGGAAATGATGGGGCGAAAACATCAGAAAATTGCTCCTCTCCGCAGGTAGCAAACAGCTCCCTCGATCGATTCTGCCGTTCGAGGGAAGCGGTATAGAATAATGGAAGTAATCCGCTTATTATCGAGGAGACCCTAACACTTTGACCGCAACGTGAGCCACCGGTGGCCACGGAGAAAATTTTCATAATGCGATTGAACGACCCTGCAATAGTCACAAACTCAATTTTCATGTATACTTCAATAAAGTTAAATGAAGGCATGATTCAGTTAATGTTTGCTATTTTCAAAATTTCTCTCTACAACTGACTAAATTTGAGTCGAATTTTGAACTTCAGTTTAACTAATTGCGGTCAAAGTGTTCACTAACCTGCTGCTGACCAGATAGGTTAGACAATAGTTCTACGCTCCATCGACGGGTGTAACAGCTCTTCATGGTAAACGCGAAAATCCTTTCGAAAAAACGAGTTTCGTTCTCGAACATCCAGGTTCCCTTCACTCCACGGAAGGAAACTCGCCATCCAGGTGCTAATAGTGCGGCCAAAGGAGACAAAAGTAATTGAGTGCTGTTGGTGGGGCAGAAGGAACAAGCTGATACTTGAGCCAAAATTTTCGCGTATGCGCTAAACATCATTGCCTTCCCGCCTGCTTTTTCTGTTTTTATCAAGTCAACGTCGAAAAAAAGTTTTATATACGCTAAGAAATTAAAAATCGAAAAATATTAACGTAAGGTAATGGCAAAGACAAAATTAAGGACACCGTTCGTGTTCCTGCATGATGGTTCTCTACCCCATGCAAGACAGGACACCTAAAAATGCACTAAATAATAATACACGGTCGTTGCTTCGTTGGTCGTTTCTCTGTCACGTTCATGAGGATGCTCAATCATCGTATCTGTGGAACGAGTTTCACCAGGGCACAAGTACAAGAATATTTTTTCACGGTAACTATTAGGATGGATATATTTGTTTGTCACCGACATTTGGGTGAGTTATTTAAGGAAAATATCGAATCCCATCATTTTCAACTAGCCGTGTACTCTAGCAAAGAATATGAACTCGGTTTGAGAACGGTATACTGACAAGCTGACCTGCTTGTTATCAACTGAACATTAACTGAAATTCATCAAACATTCGCAAGAGAGACTAAGGCCCTTTCCCGTGTAGATATGCTGGAAAACAGATTTTTAATTAAGCAGTTTTACCGACAACAAGCTTCAGTTCATTAACGAAGTCCATAATTGTAATAACTACGTCCGAAAATAGAAGAACTGCTATCGTGATTCTGGCCTTGTTTGCGTCAGCCAATAGCAATAGCTGCTCCAGGAGCCTAGATTTAGAGCATGCCATACAATTTGTGTGATTCCAATAGAAACTTTTGTTAGCATGTGCCTCTCAATACTAATCAAGCCAGAAAATGTAGAACTAATTTGGGTTTTCATCGAATTAGTCATTGATATGACCTGTTGAAAAAATGATTTTATCTGAGAAGTTTGAGGTTTTTTGACACAATCACGAGCGATAGATTTCATATCTCACAGCATGCACAAAAGTAGCTGGCGGCAGAGTGCGAACATTTTTATGTCTTGTGTGAAAAAGTTTATGCAACGACGAGTAAACAGCTTTAGAAAGCTATTATTTTATGAAAAATATCTTTCCAAAGATCTCACCAGTACGATTGAAATATGGTTCTGTGATCAACTGCATGTCATCAAATGTCATATCTAACTGGCACAGTTACCTCATATCAACACAACTGTACCATAGTGAGGCGTGTTGGTACAGTTACCTCATCTCAACACAACTGCACCACAGTGAGGCGTGTTGGTACAGTTACCTCATCTCACCACAACTGCACCACAGTGAGGCGTGTTGGTACAGTTACCTCATCTCACCACAACTGCACCATAGTGAGGCGTGTTGGTACAGTTACCTCATCTCACCACAACTGCACCATAGTGAGGCGTGTTGGTACAGTTACCTCATCTCACCACAACTGCACCATAGTGAGGCGTGTTGGTACAGTTACCCCATCTCACCACAACTGCACCACAGTGAGGCATGCTGGTACAGTTACCCCATCTCACCACAACTGCACCATAGTGAGGCGTGTTGGTACAGTTACCCCATCTCACCA
>JACJUY010000606.1:8361-30845 GCA_014220935.1 Platorchestia sp. MABIK | reverse complement strand
AAGTAGCAATTACAGGAGCTCAAGTAGCAATTACAGGTACTCAAGTAGCAATTACAGGAGCTCAAGTAGCAATTACAGGTGCTCAAGTAGCAATTACAGGTGCTCAAGTAGCAATTACAGGTGCTCAAGTAGCAATTACAGGTGCTCAAGTAGCAATTACAGGTGCTCAAATAAAACAAGGAGAAGATACTCCATCAGGAATTAATTGGACAACACCATCTGAATATTCAAGGTAAAATTCAAGCTTCTAGGAATCGAGCCGTAGCCCGCTGTTTTATTAAAAAATGAACGTATTCGTATTGACGCACCTACAATTTATGTTATTTTACTCAAGTACGGAAAAGTCAGAATACAGACGTACCATACTTCTGCACCCATTCACGATGACGTAGCTTTTTTTCTCACTTTCGCAACAACAGGTCACTTACAAAACTAAAACACCCGTTGAACAAAGTCATCAGGGACCCGTAGCGACCGTAATAGAAATTGAAGAGCTAGATAAGCTACTTTAACCACTTAAGGTATATATTCCAGTAAAACCTAATATCGAACGCTTTGGCCGCAGGCCATCATTATTATCAGTAGTAAGAATTCAGTAAAACTTGGCTAAGGGATCAGTGAAAATTCCCGTGGGATATTTGCGGTAATGAAATCCCCCCGTGCAAATATTCCTATCGCAGTAACCCTGGAAACTGCACGATTACCTCACATATTGCTAACGAGCAGCTACACTGACTTCGGGCCCGTGCTTCGGGCACCACGTGTGAGGAGCTCGTGCGAGCTGTGTTGGGCACACCTACACTACCGGCGTCATGTGGCGCACTGACATCATGGACTGACATGGCTGCTGGAGGCGCAGAGGCAGAGGTGCATCTGGCACTCCTTCTAATGCACAGAATGCTTTATTTCACCTTGTAATATGTTTATTTAGTGTTTATTGTGTAATGATTTAACACCTTTATTTAGTATTTCTAGTGTCATGATATAATATCATTATTTTGTATATCTTGTGTCATGATTTAATATCATCATTACTTAGGATTTCTTGTGCCATGATTTAACACCTTTATTTAATATTTCTAGTGTCATGATTTAATACCATTATTTAGCATTTCTTGTGTCATGATTTATCATCTTTATTCAGAGTTTCTTGTGTCATGGGATAGAGAGTCCTAGAAAGCAGAAATTAATTTCTCATTAAATAATCCAGAGTCGGAGCTTCGTTGGTGGTATAGAAAGGAGCTGGGCTGTTTTAAAATTATCTGATGCAAGTACATATATTGGGAATACTCTGATGAACTTTACCATGACTCGTGCTGTTTGGTTTTATCTACTCATTTATGAGCTTGAAATTTATACAACCACCTTGAAAACGTTGTCAGGATATCTATGATGAGGTCTGCCGATAAAAAGACCCCAAAAATAGAATTTTTAACACAAGCGATACGAGAACTTGCTCTCACCGTTGTTGGTTTATGTAGGGCAATACAGAAAAAATGAAAACGATAACACAGACTTAATTTGGAATGATTGCATAAGCAATCAATCCTTCTTGAGCACCTGTAATTCCTGAGTATTGATGTAAATTAAAATCACCTTATGCATAGAAATAATGTCAATACATACAATTACGATAATTACCTACAAAATCCCCTAAAATCTTCATGAGCGAGGGCCACGTAAATATTAAAGAATTCATTGATGCTTGTCCACGGTTGTAAAAACAAAAGAAATGCTAACCCAGCTATAACCCTCGAGTTGCAGCACACGACATCACAGTCTCCAAGTCTCAGCTAATGCTTTTAAAAATAAGTCTCATTCCAAGTTACTAATGACTTGAATCAAACACCGTAGTAGTTGAGTTAGCGAGACTCATTTTTTCTGAGTAAGTTGATGTCTACAAAAGATCTACGGAGCGATTCGAAAAAAATGGGCAGCAAGTTATGATAAGCATCATTTCTTGTTTTTTTTGTCGGAATAAAAAGAGACCGCAGCTGAAGTTACTGTATTTGCTCATAATATAATATTAATAATAAAAGTCATTGGCTCTTCTTCTTCTTCTTAAATCTAGAGCATGTGCTCGAGACGACCAACATTCAGCTCCGACCATTTCATGAGGCGCCGCACTAATTTGTTGAAGACTTCCTTACGAACAGAGAACACATCTTTAACAGAGAACTTTAACAACTGTAACAAAATTGTAAACGAAATCTTAACATACAAAAAATTAATCTTTAACAGAGAACTTTAAGAACTTTAATAAAGTTATTAACGACATCCTTACAAACAGAGAAAATTGATCTTTAACAGAGAACTTGGGACCTTATAACTTTAACAAAGTTGTTAACGACATCCTTACAAACAGAGAAAATTGATCTTTACTGGCATGAAAGATAACTTATTTATTAAGTTATAATTAAGAATAAAACAGATGAGCTAAATTGCTTTGGAAAGCTTAAAAATAAATGATAAGCATTGCATCAATAAACACATGAAGGCATTTCTGAGATGCAAGCAATTGTTCGACCAGTGCTACTAATTGAGCAGACTGTCGAGCTCCCGAGACACCTGAAATGTCAGAAGTTGCGAGATACATCGCAGAAACTGAAAAATTTTCACGTCAGTCAAGCAAACGCATTAAAACTTTTTCCGTTTTGAATATTTCAAGTTCCTGAGCTCTAATGGCTCTTCCCACAGGAGTTAGACGCAATTGTGAAGCTGAGTCTGAAAACACACACATGGTCACCATTTAATGAAGTTCGGATTACATTTTCACTGAAGTCGTATATTTCAAAGAGAGAGAAAACAAACAAGTTCAATTAACGTACTGCTAGTCATTGAACGAAAACGATCTACTCTTACAAGTACCATTAAGAACATTAACCTGCATTGCAGGCCCTCTCTAATTTGGCTAACGTAATTATTTCTATGAGTCTTCAAAAATAATATACCTAGCAATTCAGCAAAAATCCAGCAAGTTGATCCTTGATGAAGGAACAAGCCTGACGATTGCGTGCTGAGTTTCAGTACGAGACGGAGGAAGGAGTGGTGCAACAATAGGATTGGATCGCTTGGAAGAATCTCGATTGAAAGTTTCATCTGCTTACAATACAGCGTTCATTCTACAACTTGATGCACAGAAGGGCGAGATGACCAATGTTCCTTACGCTTATGTCCTGCGGAGTAAGTGGCGTTCGCAATATTTTGATAGAAACAAAAGTTGCAGTGAGATTAGATGTGTTTCTCATCACAATTTAAATTTTTTCTATTTGCTTCACGTTCATCGAACTAATTCTTTATTCAGGAAACTCTTAGTAGGAAAAATCTACTTTGTCGCTTTCTTTGGTAGTGACGCCGGTAAAGCGAATTCCCTCTGGAGCTGCAACACCTCCTACATGCTTGTTTTTTTTTAATTTTACGGTATCTATCGAAAGGTTACATTTTCACCCTAATGCTCTGCCCCCACTTGCTGAAATTGCGGTGCAGTCGAAGTTATGATTCGCTGTGAGCGGAAAGTTTCGTTCCGCACATTCAATCCTGAAGCTAACCAGGGTAATTCCCCCATCCCCAAAAAAAGACCTTCGAGCATTTTATGTGATGTTTTCTACATTTATTCACAAGTACTTTTCAGAAAACGGGAGAAGCAACGCCTGCACACGCAACAAAGCCTCGAACTAAAGGAAGCCACGAGGGAGGAGATAAGAGCCATTCCGAGGTCTGTTTGTAAGGATGTCCTTTACTACTTTGTTAGAGTTCTCTGTTAAAGATCAATTTTCTTTGTTTGTGAGGATGTCCTTTACTACCTTAGTAAAGTTCTCTCTTAAAGATCAATTTTCTTTGTTTGTAAGGGTGCCTTTAACTACCTTGGTAAATTTCTCTGTTAAAATTCAAATGCTTTAGAGAAAAGTGCTCTACATCAGAGCTCTCGGAATCAAAATCCATGCAGCTCTTCCTCCATATATATTCATTGTCGTGTTTTAAAAAATTTTAAACTCTACGTAGTTTTCCACTGATTCTAACCTGCGAGAAACGAGCCATTTATTTAAATTGTGCCTGAGTTACAATGGATGAATGAAATAACTGCACACAACAGGTCATTAATGCTATGATGAATGTGCTACACTATTTTGCAGTATACACATGGTTCAAAATAGCGCAATATGTACAGGGTATTTCCGAACAAAAGAGGTACAAAATTGAGCACCAAGTAGAAAAAAGCCAAAAAAATACTCATTCCTCTATGAAATTTTTAAAAAGAATTCAGATTTTTGAGATATTAGCTGTTTATTGTTTTAAAAGATGAAATTTAATTACACAATTACTCACAATATTTATTTTGAATTTACTTTACAAACACTTCTATTCTATTAAAGTTTACAATAACAAAATTTAGTTTTAGTGATATTTGGTTAAAAAGTTTGAGCAAGAAGGTTTTAGATTGTTGGTGGTTGGTGGGAGTACGATCTGTAGTAACTTGGTAGCCCGTCTGGAACGTTCTAAAAACTTTGTGCTAAAACTTTTTAACCAAATATCACTAAAACTAAATTTAAAAATTGTAAATTCTTTTAGAATAGAAGTGTTTGTAACGCAAATTCAACATAGATATTGCGAGTAATTGTCTAATTAAATTTCATCCTTAAAAACAATAAACAGCTATTATCTCAAAAACCCAAATTTTTCAAGAAAATTTCATACAAGAAAAAGTGTTTATTTGGTCATTTTTTACTTGGTGCGCAATTATGTGCCTCTTGTTCTGAAACACTTTGCATATATGCACACATTTATATTGTGTAGGAATGGATTTATGTACAAATCATTTCACGTATTATTTGCATAAAGGTAATGTGTGCATAGTACATTGATGAGGAATTCTACAATTCTATTTTTCACTTATTTTTTATTTTGCCTTTCGTTGTTCCAGTTCCAGTTCAGGATATTCAGGAAAGTATTTTCAAAGAATATAAGCTTCATGCCTGTAAAACACATCGCTTCTGTTACTCATGGCGGTGAGAAATGTTGAGTACATATCTCGTAATAAAATTTCGATAATGACCCGAGTTGGATTAGAGCTCAGAAAATTATTCGTAGCCTCATGAAAATTTCTCTTCATTGTCACTGTCGAATATGGCACTAAAAGTGTTTCAAAATTGAAAACAGCAACTTTTCCCTTAGATTAACAATAAAGAATTTGTTAAATCAGCATAAGACTCTAGAATCGGTTTGCTCCACTGACTGTCATCTTTTCAGTGGCTCTGAATTACACGAAGTACTTTAAGCAAAGCAGTGTTTTCCATCACTTGCACACGTGGAAATGTAGAATCGGCTCTTCAATCAAGTTTTTTTCTCAAATTCGCATACATTTTACTTCTGTTGCTTCCTGAACTGCAGTGAAGATTTTAACATGCACTGCACAAACATGGCCGGCGCTAAATGTTTTCCTGGTTCCAAGGGAGCAAACATCCCAGAGGGAGATGAAATTTTAGTTGATGTTGGTCCATGTTGTTGCCTCTGTTTTGAGTTCGTTATTAAACCAGAAGCAGTGTATTATTGCTAAACGAAAGGCAGTGTGTTAGTGCTAAACCGAAGGCCGTGTGTTAGTGCTAAGCCGAAGGCCGTGTGTTAGTGCTAAACCGAAGGCCGTGTGTTAGTGCTAAACGAAAGGCAGTGTGTTAGTGCTAAACGAAAGGCAGTGTGTTAGTGCTAAACCGAAGGCCGTGTGTTAGTGCTAAACCGCAGGCCGTGTGTTAGTGCTAAACCGAAGGCCGTGTGTTAGTGCTAAACGAAAGGCAGTGTGTTAGTGCTAAACCGAAGGCCGTGTGTTAGTGCTAAACCGAAGGACGTGTGTTAGTGCTAAGCCGAAGGCCGTGTGTTAGTGCTAAACGAAAGGCAGTGTGTTAGTGGTTAACCAAAGACAGTGTGTTATTGCTAAACCAAAGACAGTGTATTATTGCTAAACCAAAGTCAAAGTGTTATTGCTAAGCCAAAGGCAGTGTGTTAATGCTAAGCCAAAGACAGTGTATTATTGCTAAACCAGAGGCAAAGTATTATTGCTAAGCCAAAGACAGTGTGTTAGTGCTAAACCAAAGGCAAAGTATTATTGCTAAACCAAAGACAGTGTGTTAGTGCTAAACCAAAGGCAGTGTATTACTCCTAAACCAAGGGCAATGTGTTAATACTAAACCAAAGGCAGTGTATTATCATTAAACATAAGGCAGTGTGTTAGTGCTAAATGAAAGGCAGTGCATCATAATTAAAAAAAGGGATGCATTATTGCAAAATCAGAGGCATTGTGTAATTATTAAACCAAAAACCTATAACATCTGCACAGACTCATTCGTGTTTTGTCTTTGTTAGCATGAACAAGAATTTTCCCGCTACCTGAAAGCAAAAACGCAGAAAAAGAAAAAACAGTTGAGTGACTTTTGGCTGCTCAGCGTAAACGGTGGCTGATCTGTACCTACCAGCAGCTGTTTTGCATTAATAAGTTGACCGATGGTGTGTGATGTGTCAATGTTTGAGTGGCTCTTCAGAATTGCAGCAAATACCTTAGAGATTTGATGAGAATATAATGGTTTCATGGTGTTCTATTTGTTCTTGCAGACAGACGCTGTAGGGCAGCAAAGTTGTTTCTGAAATCCTTTGATACATATCGAGTGTTTGTTCTTCGTAATGCGAAAACCTTCATTAAACATGCAGATTCTGCTGAATATTGGATGGTCAGGTGTTCAGGAAGATGTACAGTGAATGGGAAAGCACCTCCCTCTTCTTAAACGCGAGTGCATTCTCTGATGGAAGAAAACGTATTTCCGCCTTATTTTGTGCCCAGTAACAATGAAGATACATTACAGTTGCAACGTTTATTTTAATATTTTAAGGTATTCGAATTTGACCCCATCACCAAACTTGTCAACACACTTGCATAGTTTCTGAAACTGTATAGAAACCGAGCGTTCTCTTCATTAATGCAACAAGCCATTGGGATCAAAACGGTTTCACTTAATTAAAATTGACATGTTTGAAATCTTTGAAAGCGCAGGTGCTCAATCAATCCTGCAATGAACAAATGCTGGGTAGAGTTTTCCCCAATGCAATTTCAGTTACTAATTTGTGCTTTTTCATTTTTTTCCAGCACAAAGCCAGCGCTTGTGGATCGGTTCGGTATTGGTGAAGTTTAGGACCAATACGGAGGAAGGTTGTTTAACTTTGTACATTTGGCTATATTTGACACTTTGCATAGTTGCCCGTCTTTCACACTTTGCGTATTACGCAGTATTTAGCCTTCTGGACTCTGCTACTGAGCTGCATACACGAACAACAACGGGCATGAAAGATAATAAAATATTTTCAAGTATCGTTCAAGGATTTCGTAACGCTCTGGACCGCTCTATTTTGAATTGCACTGTAAATACCGTTACAGTTATTTTCCCTCGTAATAAGCACAATATTTAATTCGTGTTTGATAACAGTGGCAAGCACTCCTTCCCTCACCCTCAGTGTCCTCTAGCGTTGGCTGAAGGACATGCATCTGTCCTTCAAGCTAAAAGCCTGCAGGAGTTTTCTTTTCGTGTCAAAGTTTGCGTTTCAATGATGATCATAGGCTAAATTGATTGCGTCTGCTGCAGGATCTATGTTTAGTGACGTTGAAATGATTCTGTACGACACCTTTGATTGTGCCTTTGTATTTCTTAAGACCTTGACGCTTTTCGAGCGTCATGGCCATCAGGTTAAATTTCAAAGGTAAACTGATGGCACTTGTCAATTTGAACGTACTTGAAATAATTAGCATTCATTGTTGACCTTATGGATACCGAAGCTCTTACAGAGGCATTATCAATGCTTTAATGCTGGAGTCAGGTGTGTGTTTGTAAAGCCTTTCTTTTTTCTTACCCGCTTCTCTTTTCAACAAAATGAAAGAAATTTTCCTCTCATAAGATTTTCTTTCAACATTGAAAGAAATAGCTAAAATATTGATGAATGTTTCAATAGAAAATTTTTTGCATTTCAGCTGAGCTCGAAGGTTTTTAATCCAAATTCTGATGCCGGTAATAGTATAAAAATGGACTGGCACCCCAAAGAAGATACAGTTAGGCTACCTCAGCTCTAAATAAGACTTCACGACTTCTGTCTTTGGTGCCCACTTCGCTCCTTTAATTCCGTTTTCATGCATTCCTCGTTATCTATTGTGCCTTTTCTACCTCTTCCTTCCTAATTTGATATTTCTTTGTTCGTCGTTATCTCTTGTCTTTTCTACCTCTTCCTTTCTAATTTGATATTCCTTTTGTACAGAGTATCCTGCGGGGAACACCTTGTGTAGAGGTTCCTCGCTTTCTACAGTGCATACTGAATGGTCCCTTCTCTTCGTTTTCCTAAGATCACCTCGGTTATGTCTAGGGAATCTTACAATAACTAATGTAATTGTAGCTAAAAATTGCTAACATTATTTTCTATCCAATTGTGAATACGCTAGTGCTTAATACCTACGTACGTAGGTCAGTACACATCACCCTCTTAAGGGAATACAACTATAGTATCAATAGGAATTAGCACTCCTTAAGAAAAAATGGGAGGTCCCGAGCTGAGAGTTACTGTAGGTTGGCCTTCTTTTTGGTGATAAAAATGTTTTTTGCTTTTGTTAATGACAATTTTTTGTTCGGTTCACTGCTGTCCAGTTTTTCAGCACCTCTGACTTTTTTCTTCAACTTTGGTCAATATTCACTTAAACACGCTCACGGAAATTAAAAATTCTATTCCAAGGAATCACTAAAGGAACACATTTAAAAACATTTTACAACAAATGGAATTTTGCTCACTGATGCGTAATTTTTGAGTTCTTAAACTTTGAAGTTATAGTTATGTCGTATATAACAGTGAAGAAACGGACACGCAAATGTGGTGTAATACGGTATTGACGTGTTGATAGGTTAGGTTAGGCTAAGTTAGGTAACGTTAGGGTGCCCAGTTGAATAAACTAACCTAAACTAAACTAAAAAACCTAAATGAACGTAAAATCTAACCTAGTAATACCCGTTGTGTGTTTATTTATGTTTATTTAAATATTTGTTCGGTGTCCGCTTCTTAAGAAACGTAGGATGTCTGAGTTTGCGGTATCATGGATACCGAATTCCTCAGTGCATTGAAAGATGGCCTTAAATGTATTGATATGTTTGACATTTTATCAGGATAGATTAGTATAGGGTATAATAGGATAGGAAAGGTTAGGATATGTTAGGTTAGGTTAGGTTAGCAGAGGTTAGATAATGTTGACGGAATTTTTCCCACGGGTCCACCTAGCTTGACAATGACATTGTTCGTAAAATTTCCGCTGTCCTGCTACTACCTAATAATACCCTTGGTTTATTTGTTTGGAGTTCGCTTATTCCATTTCTGTCACGCTCATAATAATAGTTATAATGACAGTATCAGGGATGCATTTCACCAGTGCTGAAGTACAAGAATATCTTTATTGCGAGTACTATTAGGATGGATATATTTGTTTGTCATCCACAACTGGAAAATTTGTTAATGAAAGGTTTTGAATCCCGTCATTTTTGGCGGGTCGTGCACACTAGTAAATAAATAAATAACAATGATGGTTTGCCAGCAAAATACTGCTCGCGTTCCAACAATGCAGGTACGACGCAGCCGACTCTATAATGTTATTCTTACCTGAATGTAATTGATGTTATATCTCGAAAATTACGCATCAGCGAGCAAAAGTCATTCATGTTAAACGTTCTTAAATGTACTCCTTTAGTGATTCTTGGGAACTAAATGTCTAATTCCGTGAGCGCATTAAAGTAAATATCAACCTCAACTTTTATCTATCTCCAAAACCTTCCGGTCAAATTTTATTTTAATGCCCTCAAAGATTTTAATAATTTTGTTCCCAAGAATCGATAAAAGAATACATTTAAAGACGTTTTACATGAATGATATTTTGCTCGCTAATGGCTAATTTCCGAGATACAACATTAAAAACGTTCAGGTACGAATAGCATTATATAATCAGCTACGTCATAGCCGCATTGTTGGAACACGCGCAGATCCTTGGCAGTAGAACATCAGCCTCGGTATGGCTAAGTTAAGGTATTTCATGTTTATTTAGGTTAGTTTATTTAATTAACCTAACTTTACCTAACCTAACTTCACCTACCGTTACGTCAATACCGTATTATAGCATATTTGTGTCTGTTTCTTCACTTTCATATACGACGTTCTTATAACTTCGAAATTAAATAACTCGAAAATAATGCATCATCGAGCAAAATCTCATTCATGTAAAACGTTCTTAAATCTGTTCCTTTAGTGATTAAAGGAAACTAAAATTCTAAATTCCGCGAACGCATTAAAGTAAAATTTGACCTGCCTTCCATTTGCTGTTTTCATGCACAGGAGATTTTGTGATAACACAACTAGTGCATAAATTCCATTTTCACCTTACTCTAAGCTAAATGGTGCCTTTATCCTTCATCTCATTGAAACGCCTTTGTTGTAGTTAGGGAGCTGAAACTAACATTTTATCTAATCTGCATGTCCTTTCTTCTTTCTTTCCTTCTATTTTTGTGTTGGGATAATATTCAGTGAATTGAAGTGAATGGCAATTAAACAGAAAGATTTGCGGCTGCGAAGGATTGTTCAGGTGTCTTATTTCTCAGAGTGGCAGTAGTGAAGTAGACCTCATCAAAGCAAGCAACAACCTATGTATCATTACTGAGAAAGATGGGCTGCTCACCATGTAGCCTCGATTAGACACGTCTGTGTCAAAAAAAAGTATGTCTATAAAAATTCCTATTGAAACATCGACTTGTCGGAAATTAATGAGAGATTATGCAAAAGATTACTGACCTAATACTCGTGCCACTCGTATTATAATGCGAAATGAAAAAAATTGAGCATTGGTACAGGCTCGTATATTGATACCATAATACTTTGACTGCGGCAGGTAAAACTGAAGCTTAATATTCAATTGAAATTAAAAGTCAATTGTAGTGAGCAATGTTGAAAATATCAAACATTAGCTGGATCGTGTTTTCATTTAGTTTTAATAAATATTTTTAAAAATTGGTTTCGTGACTACTGGTAGGTCAGCAGCATAATGAAAACTCCCTCAGTGACCAAATATGGCTCACGTAGCACTGGTATCAGTCAAAGCATTAAAATTAAATTATCCCGTTGGAAACAGAACATTTCGTAAGTGCACTCAAATAGTTTTTATGATTTCTGATGATGAAAATGATACCAACGGAGCTGAGATGCCGCTTTTGAACACTCGAAGGTCATTGAAAACAGAAATGGGGGGACAATTTGACAGCGTCGTCATTTTGAAACAATGCTAATTTAGCATGAGTGAATGCATATAAATGGGGTAGCTAAAAGGTTCTGTTTGTAAACTTCGATAATGCGTCCTTGAACAACAGAATATCAGTTTAACATGCGTTGACAATACATACTATGATTCATGCAACGTGATTATTAATAGTGCTCCTCTCAGGGGGATACAACTAGTGCATCTATAGGAATGAGCGCTTCCAGGGGGAAGAGAGGTTTCGAGCCGAAGCATAGGTAGGCCTTCAATGTGTTGAGCTTTTATACTTTTATCATTTGTTACGGATTATTTTTTCAGGTCGTCGTTTTGCATCACCTACTACTTTCTTCTTCAACCTTTATCTTGTTTCGTTAACTTTTTTCTGAACTTACTGTTTTTGTGTGGATGGACTTGTGTGGGAACACACCTTGTGCATAGATCTCCTGTTCCTTGAACTCACACGAAATGGTGCCATCCTCCTTCCTCTCTTTGAAACACTTTTTTGTGGTTAGCGTGGTGGCCTATAATAATTTATCAAATCATTACCAGAATGGTTTCAGTAGCACAGCTATTTAACAATAATTGAAATAATTAATGGCATGCATCAGTATTTTCATTCACTCTCCTGATAATAACCGAAAACATTTCTGGTAGCATTTAAGGCACGGAGAATATAAAAGTTCTTCATATCACCGCACAGTACCGTGTTTCAAAGCCCTTCGTAAGAGTAGTCGCCAGTTTCTTCTAGTGTAAAATCATTATCGTGTTCTATACCTTCGATTAGTTTCTACAGTCATCACGAGTGCTGCGTCTCTCTCAAAAATGTGAAAAACTCTGCCAAATTAACTATGAAGTCTCATAGGTACGAAGCTAATTGACGCTCTAAATACAACACCAGATCATTAAAACAGTTTGTCAACGAAGAAATAAAGAAGCGACTGGTGTCTCTGAGATGCTCTGACTTTTGGTTGCCTTCTAAGGCGTCTTGGGAGCATTTCGTGCGGCGCCTTTGAGAAGTGGCCGAGGCTTTGACGATCCTTGCCTTTGTTGTGTTGGCGTACGGTTCTCTCGGGATTGTGGAGGACGACTGGAGTAAGATCTCTCCAATATTCTTGCTCTCATACTTTGGCATTGACATTTTCATTTAAACTCTACATTTTGCTTTTTTAAAGATTTAATGTAAACGGAAACAGTACGTTTTGCATCTGAATGAAAACATTCTTATTACGTTAGAGTGCTTTAGCTAGAGTTTTTTACGTGCGGCGCACTTCGGCATTACTTTAAAATTGCATGAATTTTAAACATTGCTGTATTGCTGTGTCACTTGTAAATAAATTGTTTAAATTGTTCAACATTGACCGAGCTTACGTGGACTGGAGTAACCAATTATGGTTAACCTTCTGATGTTCACTCACTCCGGTCCAAAAATGTTTATAGTTCTAGTACATAAATATGGACAACTGATGGCTTATGAAATATCAACAATCCCAATAGAACCGCGTGAATGGCTTGTATTTCATTGGCGTAAATAAAAAGCAACAGCATATTAGAAAATAACAAAAATGAAAAAATAAATGTGCTTACACAAAATTGACGTGACAAAATACCCCTGATAACTAACCCAGAGTTAATGAAGATATATGTATTAGGTATATAAAAGTGTCGAGGAAGCAGCGACTCTCTGATGCAAATTTCATGCAAAGAAATTCCATTATTCTTGTTAACAATTTGTTGGTTTATTTTTTCTAGTTCTCTCACCTTGTTCTTTTGTTCACTGGTTGTGAAGCTAAAGCTTTCTCTTAAAGGCATGTCATTAAAATTGCGCGACGCGTTTCGTCCTTCTTCGGACATCTTCAGGCCGAAATTTTAGCCTGACGAACAAGCAAATTAATTTTAACAAACAAATTATTAACAAGAATAACAGAATGAAATTTGAAATTTTTTTTATGAAATATGCATTATGTATATATTTATATATTTAAGAAAATACATATATTAGATATATCAAAAGATTGGTTGAAGAAGATGTAGATATCGACCTCCAAACGAGCTTGATCCACAGTGGGGCCATGTTGGTGTGTGTGTCATATAGATTCCCCGTCGAATGAGATGCTCTGAAGGGAAATGTCCCGTAGCGCCCCGTGGGGACCTGACTTCCTCAGAGAGGTGTAGGGTTCTTGAGTTACACTCATGGGGAGATGCTGGCAGTGTCTGTCCTCGTCAGTGCACGTATCTTGGGGCACTAGCTTTTCTCAGTGTTAGCTTTTGCAGCTACCCACGTAAAACAGCGACGCTTTTCCCAAGAGCCTACTATGAGGTTGAAATTGTAGTTAAAGGTTCCCTCACGTCATTTCTGCGTCTTAATCTTTCTCGTGGGAAACGTCGATGTAGAGCACAACAGACCTCATGCACGAGGGTATCTGTTTTTAATTTTTGTTATTTTTTTAAAAATGTTCTAATTTTCCTGTTTCTCTTTTTCTTATCTCTCATTTTTTCCCTCATTTTTTTTAATTGTTTTTTAATTTTATTATTCCAAATTTCCTTTTCTCATTCTGTTTTCTCGTCTGAGAGAGGTGGGATTCTTGTCAGCATAGCAAGTTGTGCAAACCTAGGCACTCAAATTTTGTCCCTGTGCAGCGCCACTTGAGCTTGATTTTCTCTGTGATATACGCGTAACCGAGCGGAAATAATTGCAAAGCCTATGAATGAAAAACTTCAATATAGAATAAAGGGAATAAATGTAGACTATTCCCTTTTGATAATTCAACTTCTACATCCTCCCCTTTTTACCTTCGCCGTATAGGCCTTCGTTGAACCTCTGAGCGATATCATTTTGCTCTTTTTGTCCTTGATCTGGTAAAGACTTTCGTGCTAACACGTTTTCTGGAAACTTGGGGGACATGTCCTCAGTGCTAAAGCAGTGATTGAAAAATTAAAAGTATGCATGTGCTATCCAATAATTGTAGTTTGCTTCTGTTGAGAAGGTGCATGAATTATTTTAACATGTTTTTAACTTCAGCTTCGATCAAACTCACTCGGTCCAATATTACCGTTCTCGTTACCTTTTGCACTGATCATTCCTAACTTCTTTATTTGCATTGCAGAAACCATTTTCGTGAAAGTTAAACTGAGTATTGCCAAGCTACCAGGGTTAAGCGAACACTTTCTTTACACGCACTGCGTTTTTTCTATTTGAAGGTCACTTGATAAAATACGAAGCAAATGCTGACGTGCATCTAGCGACCACCCCGCGACGCGGAAACCAATACGCTGAGTCAGACATTTCACTCAGTCGTCGCTTGGGCTTCGTAGAAAGTGGATGTGACAGGTGATGTCGCTGGCTTTAGTTTTCTTCTGGAAAGTCACAAATTGCGGTCATGAGTCACATGTAAGTAATTTTTTTTTGTGTTTCTTGTGTCATTGAAATTTTCTTTTAGCTTGTTGCTGGTAAATTTCTTTTGTTAATTATCGATATTTTTTCCTCTAAATGAAATGCCACGTAATTTTCACTAGGTGAGTTACACTTAGTTTTGTTTAAATGAACTTACATGTTCATACATATGCCATATACCTACATGAATTAATTTATGCTGCATGAATACCTCCATAACCTGCTTAAAATCAGTCCCGACGTAACAGAGGTGCGGTAAAATACAATCTTCTGTGTACTAGTTTGTTATCTTTGTCAGCACTTGACAATTTAATTTGAATTTTATGCTCATTTGATGGTCTATAGGTTAGGTTATCTTAGATAAATGGTTTTGCTACGCCAATTTAAGTAATCAACTACGCATGAAAAATGAGTATATTAAATGGCACAAAGTGCTGACAGTTGACAAACAAGTACTTTTTATTCCGTCTTGCGTAGCGATGACCAGAAAGTAAAGAAAAATGTTTGGCATGACATCTTTCATGACACAACTGCTTCTATGCGCAGGGTTTTTTGTGAGTGAACACACCTTGTGCATGGAATCCGTGTCCCCTTAACTCCATATTAAATGGTGCCTTTATCCTTCCTTTCTTTGGTATACCTTGTTGTGGTTAGGACCTAAACTAACTTATATAATCTATTACGATGAATTGCATGATCAGCGTAATTTTTCCATCATATACGATTTCAAGCCTGCTACTAACTTGAGATAAAAATTCTTTTAAAGAACCGTAAATCGTAACTTCTTTTATTTTTTTGAACCTTTTTAACTCAGGCATGTGATGTAGTATGCTATTTTAGGCGTCATTTACGACTAGTTTACGACACTCAAATTCTTAGAAAATTCTTAAGGGAAATGAGCGCCTTCTAAACTATATTAACTCTTCAGGTCTGCCATGTTCATTTTTAGGAACTTTCCCCAAACTGTAGAAATTGAAAAACAAGTTTTTATCGATTATCTGTAGAGTATCCTTTAATTTAGGCTCAATTTTAGGAAAATTGAAGTGTCGACTTTGCCTAATTTCCTACAAATACGCATGGGTTTATTTGGATTGATATATTGTGGAAGAATTTTATCGATGTAGACCATTTACTGTTGAAACTAGTGCCTGTATTCCAATATTTTACAATGAAAGTAAAGTTCTTGTCAATTTCAAAAAAGTATACTTGAGATCGTACACTGTAATATCGCTTTCCTTAACAGTCACGTAAGTGTTCCCAAATCGTTCGAAAGAATCCTAATGTTGAAACTAACCACGCTCGAGTTAAAGCTAAATTCAGCTTTTAAAGAGTTTGCTGTAGTTTCCTCGCATGTTGCAAGAAAACTTTTCAAGATAAACAGCTGATGTAGCCTAGCGTTCATTAGATCTTAATTTAAAGTAATTTATACAACGAGAAGCGACTATTTTTATTAATATATTTTCAGGAGCTGGTATATTTAACACTAGCTTGCAGCAATTCTGCTGTTGAGATTAGTTATTCCTTGGAATAAAACAATTTTGCAAAATGGTTACTTCTTTTACGCTCTTGGTATGTTGAAAAATTAGAATGTTGCCACGTTTCTTTCGGAGTGCATTACTCTGCGTCACTACATGTCTTCGAAGAACAAGGATCGTTCTAACTCAAAGTAATTGGAAGTTTAGAGAAGAATTAAGTGAGCGTGATGATTTTTAAAGTATTGTTCGAACAGATGGTTGAAAGGTGTCAACATGTAACGCGAATTGCTTAAGGAATGAAAACAACCCAAGGATCCGTGAATCGGCAGAAATGCAATTTAAGGGTCTAAATCGTAAATCATTAGGCTTCTATAATTATCTGCCATCTATGTTAATGAAGCACATCTTTTGCTTGGCGATAACGCGAATTTACTAAAAATTTAAAACGAAGAATAAAATTCTAAACCCTTTTTGTACGTTTCGGGATAAATCCCATCATGAGCCGAAAAACCCGACATGAAAATAAATGTGATTAGTTACAAACACCAACGGTTTACGAGACTATAATAAATTAGATGGAAATGCACAATAGGAAAGAACTAGACATATCATTTAGTGCTGGTCTACCCTTTAAAATATATAGTGATTCTAAAATGAGTACATCAGTGAAATTTGATCCCTGCCCTATGATTGAAAAATTATCTTTGGAGATTATTGAATTGCAGTTGTCTGCATGAACACGGATTGCAGAATGGGGTGGTTGTCCTAGCTTTGATCTTGTGCGGTAGCTGACTCCCCTATGCTCAGCGATCTTCTGTCCTAGGGTACGTCCGGGGCAACCGACGTACCTGGATATGCACACTGTGTACAGCTATATTCATAAACAGTTGAGGAACGCATCACAACGGGAAGTTTCTCCTTGAAACTGAAAAACGATCTAATACAAAAGTTGTTCACAAAACTTTTGATCGATTGCTAATTGCTATGCTAATGATCGATTGCTATGCTAATGAGTTTCATTTTCCCAGGCTTATCTAGGAGCCGATGCACACTGCGCACAACTGGTTTCAAATTTTAGGAAACGCTGCTTGAGGTGTTGAGAGAATGATCTATTTCAAGTAGAGTCTCAGAGATGGTGCAAAAATGAGCCCCAAAAAGGAGCTCAGAGGAATTCGATTTGACTTATTCATAGCGTTTATTTCAAGCAGATTTAAAAGTATTTCATTTTGGGTGATATCTCTGTGATTCAATTTTGATTCATTAGGTAGCTGGCTGAGAACTAAATTGACAAAGGAAATAATCTCTAATCATATCGCCTAAGTCGTTAGGTTTCTATTTTTCAGTGAATTTATTCATCGTGAATTTATGTTTTTGCGTATGAAATGATACGTTAATGTAGTTGGGAACCTTGTTCTAATTTATTGCCCGTCCTTCTATCGACATGAATAACACTGACCTTGGAATAAATTGAATAACAGCCATTGTTTTCGAAGGTAATTTAATATTCCTATTATTTTTTGTTCACTTGAGATTTTTTGGAAAGCGCAATAACAGAGGCTGGCCCCATTATTGCTCGATTCAGAACGAGTTTGATCTTCAGTGATCTCAAATTTTCCTGGAAATTTATCGTGCTTGTCCCAGAAAATATTTAATTTCGAATTTCAAGCATCATTAGATACTCAAGTGCACTTGAGCTCATTCAGTTCCGTCTCTCTTTTCTTGCTCATTCCTCACTCCGTCAGATTTCATTGCCTTCCAGACTTTAACTCTAAGATCATGATGAAGAATGAGGGCTGTTATAGAGTAGGATTGTCGGACAATGGTTTACTCTATAAATGGGATCGAAATATCATCATATCAAAGTTGGTTATGCTTAGCAACGCGCGACGTGACCGTGTAACTGTAAATGGAGAAAAGAAAAGCGTGCAAACATTTTTTCTCTGATCACAGAGCTTTAAATTGAGTGCATCACAGCTTGAAAAATTTTAAGTGCTGTGAAGTATTGGCCTTCAAGGATATTGACTTTTCCTTTTTAATTTTTGACCATTAGAAGAAGCCTAGAATGTTGTTTGTGTTGCAGGGACTTGACTTCGAGCGTAGTCTTTGTTTTGTACTTGACTGATCAGTTTTCAAAACTAATTAAGTTCGCAGCTCTAGCCCAGGCGCAGAAAGCCTCCTCTGCAACTGCATAGATTCGAATTTAAGCTAAATCTTCATCGCATTTATTACTAGGAACACATGGTCTCTACTGACACACAAAAATAATAAAAATATTAACGAAATCATTATTTCTGAAATTGGAGTAAATTCATGACTAATAAATTCATTCGTAACGAGTAGCAGTTACCATTTAGGACCATTCGTTTAAATTTACATGTACCTCGTACCGCCACCAAATATTCTCACAAATTTCGATGACGTGCAAGCTACTGTCGAGAAGCACTTATACCTGCAGTGTAGTGCACATCGCTTAGAACAGGTGGCGTGTATTGAGCACAGCGAAGCTTGAAAGCCGAAAATTTAAAATTTGCGTAACAAATTTGGAAGTGCATCTGTGAGGCGTACATTTTTGGTTGACCGACTGGTGATCAATATTGATTTGCTGCATTTAAAATACTTCCTTTGCCATGTGTTGCTCCCCTTATATTAGAAATATAGATGTCCGAAGTCGGTGTATTAGAAATATGAACGTCTTAAATAAGTGCAGGTAAAGGGCATCCGAAGCGTTGGAAATTTATGGATTAAACAGCATAAAAACTCTCCCGGAATGAAACAGGTGCGAATGAAAAAATGCTTCATTATCGTATTAAAATTTGTGATTACAGTCTTAAAATTTGTGATTACAGTCTTAAAACTTGTGATTACAGTCTTAAAACTTGTGATTACAGTCTGAAAACTTGTGATTACAGTCTGAAAACTTGTGATTACAGTCTGAAAACTTGTGATTACAGTCTGAAAACTTGTGATTACAGTCTGAAAACTTGTGATTACAGTCTTGAAACTTGTGATTACAGTCTTGAAACTTGTGATTACAGTCTTAAAACTTGCGATTACAGTCTTAAAACTTGTGATTACAGTCTTAAAACTTGCGATTACAGTCTTAAAACTTGTGATTACAGTCTGAAAACTTGTGATTACAGTCTGAAAACTTGTGATTACAGTCTGAAAACTCGTGATTACAGTCTGAAAACTTGGGATTACAGTCTGGAAACTTGTGATTACAGTCTGAAAACTTGTGATTACAGTCTGAAAACTTGTGATTACAGTCTGAAAACTTGTGATTACAGTCTGAAAACTTGTGATTACAGTCTGAAAACTTGTGATTACAGTCTGAAAACTTGGGATTACAGTCTGGAAACTTGTGATTACATTCTTAAAAAATTGTCGGACGCTTTTTGGAAATTGAACTTGAAGCAGTCGTGCCATGTGACACGTTCAGCCGAGTCGTGCCATGTGACACGTTCAGCCGAGTCGTGCCATGTGACACGTTCAGCCGAGTCGTGGCATGTGACACGTTCAGCCGAGTCGTGGCATGTGACACTTTCAGGTGAGTCGTGCCATGTGACACGTTCAGCTCCCAGAAACAGCAAGAAATATCAGATCGGTCTAATGCTTGACTTCCAGTCCACTAATCAGTTACGCTACGATTTATTTGTTCATCCGAAAATCTAGAAATATTTCGGTAAGTTTGATGTTGGTGGGATGCGAGTGTTTCTTTGCTTCTCTGGAACGGATTCTTCAAAATTTCCGATTTTTATAAAGAAGAATTAAGGTAAAGTTTAATTTTTGCTTCGGCAGAAACTTGAATGTCACTGTATTGAATAATTTTTTTAGTGCGCAAAATTATTCGTTAGTTCTTGAGCAACGGCATCCCCGAACTACCTATTTATTCGATAGCTTTGAGATTCTAACGCGTAAATTAATTTTTATTTCTATTCGTACATGATTGCATGGTTCTTACGAAGCAATGCATGTAGATTCTCAAATTTTCTTAATTACAATCATTTGCTCATATAAATGATTTTCATATATACCGGCTTTTGAAAAACGAAATGCACAAACTTAGACAGTTGGCAAGAGCACGCAGAGCGAACTCTTCTTCACGAACACAAAATGTTCCAAAAATCGTTAGTCTTCAAGATACTGAGGTTTAAAATTTTACCTCTAGGGCTAGCTTGTTCAATTTTCGTGCCTCTAAAATGTAACGTTCAAATTAAATGTTGCCTTCAAATCTAGCAACACGCGAGTGTTTATGGATCAGTTCACGCTGCGACGTAGAGTTGAGACCATGGCACGTTTGCCGAATAAAGATATTGCGGAAATGCATGCGGCTTGTTGTGCGGCCAACGGTAGTACAACGGTAGTATCCCCTCAGGAGGATACAACTATTGTACTTGTGGGGCTGCTGGGTTGTCTCCGGAGCATTTTCCGTATTGATGTTTTCCTGGACATCGCATGTTTACAAACTTTCATCCTCGTCTACGCTAATGTGGAAGCTTCAACGCGAACAGGAGAGGTTATGGTTGGCCTCGGGAATTACAAGTTGCAGTTAAGGACGACGGACCGCCATTTGTCGGTTCTCTGATCTCCCATTTTTCGGCACCATTTATTTTATTCATCTATATTTTTTCCTAAACTTTTTAATTCTGTTTCCATGTTCAGGAGGTCTTGTGTTCAAACACCTCGTGCATAGATTTTGCGTTTCCTTAACTCTATACGAACGGGTGCTTTCACCCTTCCTCTCTTTGAATCCCTTTGCTGTGGCAAGCGAGGCTTAAGCTAACATATAGTCTGATTTGCATCATGGGGATACAACTATTGTATTAATGGGAATTGGAGAATTCAGTTCACTACTGTATTTTTTTCAGTGCCTATTACTTGCTTTAGTTTTTTTTTCATAAACTCACTGTTGTACTTGGGTTTCTATGCGCAAGTCATCCTCCGTGGGAATAAGTCAGTGCATATATTACCCGATACCTTAATTCCATACCAAATGGTGACTTCCTACTTGCATATGTGTTTGTGTTTATTTTGGTGTTAACTTATAATCTAATCTAGAACGATTTGCTACTATAATATTTTAATCATAATCTTGGCAAACTGTTGCTCCTGTATTTTAAGTTTCCTGACGATCAATTATTGCTTTCATATTCTAATAATTACAGGGTGTCACATAAACAGGAACTTTTTAACAATCCATTAAATCCAAGAGGGGTGGGAAAAAGAAATTGTTCATGGTAACTGAAACCTAGAAACATGCTATTTAAGAAACATTGATTGGATTTTCATTTCTTTTAATTACGTCCAGTAGGTGGCGTCCTCCCGTACGAGTGCATTCTTGAAATCTGCTGTCGAGATTCCTCATTACTCGCTGCAACATCTCAGCAAATCTGCTGTCGAGATTCCTCATTACCCGCTGCAACATCTCAGCTGGGATACTGTGAATTTCAGCCTGAATTCTCTGTTTAAACTCATCCAGAGTTCGTAGTCGAGTAGTCGAGTCCAAGAACAATATCACAAATGGACACATCTGGCGATCTAGGGGGCTTGGGAACATTACCGAATTTTGAGATCACACGGTTACCGAATAGAGGTTGTGCGAGAATAAATTATTGTACGGTACAGAAGGACGAAAAAAATGAAAATTCCACCACTGTTTCTTAAATAGCATGTTTTAAGGATTCAATCACTATGAATGAAATATTTTTCTTCTACCACTCTCGGTTTTATTGAATTGTTAAAAAGTTACCGTTTTTTGTCACCCTGTATAAAAGCGATCAGTTGATATAGTAGTCTACAATTAAGTCAAATAGGTGCTCCTATATTTTATTTTTGTGCAAGAAATCTGTTATTCCCGTGGAGAACAATTACGCTGCTAATAAGATAATCAATCAGTTGCTCCAGCATTCTAATGATTATTCTAGCAGCAATCAGTTGTTCCAGCATTCTAATGATTATTCCAGCAGCAATCACCTGCTCCAGTATTCTAATGTTTATTCTAGCAGCAATCAGTTGTTCCAGCATTCTAATGATTATTCCTGCAGCAATCAGTTGTTCCAGCATTCAAATGATTATTCCAGCAGCAATCAGTTGCTCTTATGTTCCAAGAGTGACATAAGCAATGAGGTGCAGGCGCAGTAACGGAGTGATGGCTGGTGTGCAGGAGAGGCATGGTGTCGTGTCCGCAGCACCCTGACGCTCTGCTCATCGAGGACCACCGAGCGGGGGACCAAATCTGCTCCGAGTGCGGGCTGGTGGTGGGGGACAGGTGAGGGGGACGAGCGAGGGACCAAATCTGCTCCGAGTGCGGGCT
>JACJUY010000605.1:271498-301743 GCA_014220935.1 Platorchestia sp. MABIK | reverse complement strand
GACGGAAACAGGCGACGGAAACAGGCGACGGAAACAGGCGACGGAAACAGGCGACGGAAACAGGCGACGGAAACAGGCGACGGAAACAGGCGACAGAAACAGGTGACAGAAACAGGTGACAGAAATAGGTGACAGAAATAGGTGACAGAAACAGGTGACAGAAATAGGTGACAGAAATAGGTGACAGAAATAGGTGACAGAAATAGGTGACAGAAATAGGTGACAGAAATAGGTGACAGAAATAGGTGACAGAAATAGGTGACAGAAATAGGTGACAGAAATAGGGGACGGAAGTAGGGGACGGAAATATGAACTCAGAAATGCTGACGTTAAGTGGTTAACTCTACACGATGGTTTATTTTAGGGCCGATTCAAATAAATGACGCAGAGGCACCAATTAAAAAAAATCGCTGGTAGATCATGAATTTGGCGAAAATGAGGTCTTGAGCTGAGAGCTAGGTTGGCCTTATTTATACATTAATACGCTTAAAACTAAGTTCGTGTGTAACCCTCTCATCCGAGTTTGCGGTATTGTGGATACCGAATTCTTGAGTGCTACAGAAAAAGATCGCCTTTACACACATTGATACGTTTCACATTTTATCAGGATAGGTTAGGTTAGGATATTCATTATTTTGATTGTTATTATCTTCGTTGTCATTTTTTATTACTTTTTCAAATTTATTTTTTTTAGTTGTTTGTTGTTTTATTTTAATTTTTTTTGTTTTTTCTATTTTTTCGTTTTTTTAACATTTTTCCATCTTCCTTTCACTTCTTTTATTTATTTTATCTATATTTTTTAAACATTTTTATTTCTTATCTTTTTAGTTCTTATTTATTCAATTTCCTTTTATTCTATTCATTTTTATATTTCTTAATTGTTTCTGTTTTAATTTTTCTATGCATTAAATTTGTTTAATTCACATAATTTTATTTTTATTTTTTACATTTGTTTTATTTATTAAACTTTCTTTAATTTATAATCTTCTAGTTTCTTTCGTGTTTTTTATTCATGATTTTTTATCTGATTTTTTATTAATTTTCATTTTCTCTATCTTTTCTTTTTTTTATCTATGTATTAATACTTTAAAAACTAAGTTCTCGTCTAACGCTTTAGTCCGGTTTTGCGGTATCATGGATACCGATTTCCTGAGTGTTACATAAAAAGGTCGCCTTTACATGCATTGATGCGTTTGACATTCTATCAGGTTAGCATACATTAGGCAATGTTGACGACATTTTTGCAGTGGGTCAACTGTTGTTTATGTTAGACATATTATCAGGAAAGCTTCGTTTAGCATAGGATAGGTTGGTATGTACTATTTTAGGATGCGTTTGGTTAGAATTTGTTGGGTAAAATTATTGACCCTATTTTCTCACGGGTCCACCTAGCCTAACGATGACATTGGTTAAGTTAGGATAGGATTTGTTAGGATAGGAAAGGTTAGGATGAGATAGGTAATGTTGACGGAATTTTTTCACGGGTCCACATTTTTTATGCTTGACATATTATCATGATAGGTTCGGTTAGCATAGGGCAAGAAAAAAGAAAAAGTTTATTTCCAATAGAAATGGTACGAAATTATCATCATAGGTTTTTAAAATATCTTAAAGTTAATACACTTGAATGCTACACACACACGAGTATTGTAATGCCCATGCCACTAGTCGAAAAATGATTGAGGGCAATGTACTCCTAATCTTGCTTAAACTACATTTGATGATACATGTAATGATAATTATAAGAGATAACACAACTTCATGACTTCTGACAGTTTACATATACATGACATAAAAATTCGCAATTCTTTACGCCAGGAAATACTATATCAATCGCTTGTTTCGGCCGATGTTCAAAAATGTTTTTCAAGGAAAGCGTGAAAGAAAAAAAAGAAAAAATATATATATAAGCATTAGGAACACGAAGATTACAAGTTTTGTATTGCTACTTAAATCATTTTAACATAACGATCATTAGTTGATAAGCATTTTATTTAAATGTAAATGGATGATCACACAAAAATGTATAGTTTTTTACGTGAATGCTTTACAATAATAAAGAGATGACGAGTTAGGTAATGTTACAAGTTGAGAGTGAACAGAAAGAGACCATTATCTCTAGTTAAAAAGGCCAGTTGTCGGTTTAGTACACACATGTGCATATATACATGTAAATATATACACATATACGTGCACATACATACCTACGCACATACATACACCTAACACGTAAACATACACAAATACATTTCTATGCATCGAGGAAATCACGATACACACGCGTTCTTTAAAATGCTGTGCGATGTTCTGAAATATAGGATAATGAGCAAAGGAAATTCGTGACAACTTTTTCAGTATGTGTTGCTGCTTACAATTTCTAGTGAAATACTGTAACGATGTTTAATTAAATATTGCATCGAAAAGATTATTGGTTCTTAAGCATCTGATTTATCATATGTGGGTGATCGCGCAACATATGTATTTTTTTTTGTAAATGTTTTATAATAATGAAGTGAAATGAAGTATCACGTAGTGACACATTCACCCATCTACGCACGCATAGCGTGCACACGTACACATATACACAAGTAAACATGTGCGCAAATATCAGCGTAAACTATGGTCAGTATAAACTAGCATTCCAATCGAGAAACACCGAGAAAATGCCTTTTATTACCGCCTGAATTTTATGAAATTTCCGCACTAGAAATAGTGGCACAAAACAGTCTATCTGAGTTAGAAACATGAAAACGATTGTCCTTCAACGGTTCCCAAGTACAGAAATATTTCCAGAATATGTGAGGCCTAGGTTCGGTTGTTATAATATACTCCAGAGCGTAAGACATGATATGATAATTGCACTACACTAGCCTAACAAGAGCATTTTTGGACGTGAGTAAGAAAGAAAACATGAATGCCCTATTAGGGTTTCATATTAGAAAGAAAATCATATGTTCTTTTAAATATGGCGCAAAATGTCTGCAATTGATAAACATACATAGGTACCACGTTTTACATGTACAAGGCATTTAAGCTTTGGATTGCTTTGCAATAATAGAATGAAATGATGTGTTGGGTAGTGTTAGAAGTTGAAAGTGAGAAAAAAGGCTGGTATTCATAGTTTACATACCAGTTTCTAGTCCAGTACACACAGGTGTAAGTGCATATGCACACCCATATGCGCACATACACCCATATACCTACACATATATACAAAAAGCATGTTTCCAAATCCCAGCGTATAGGCGATCAAATCACAATACCTACGCATACATTCCAAACTGTTGTGTGATGTCTTGAATCATAAAAAATGAGCAAGGGAGAGTATTCAGCAATGGAGAGTATTCAGCAATGGAGATACAATGGAGAGTATTCAGCAGTGGAGATTCAGCAAGAAAAGATATGTTAGAGTATTTTAGGTTAGGATAGCTTAGTTTAGAATATGTTATGTCAGAATTTGTTAGGTTATGTTAATGAAATTTTCTCACGGGTCTCCACGGTTTTTTTACATTTGACATATCAGGATAGGTTTGGTTAGTGTATGTTAGGTCAGGATAGCATAGGTTAGGTAATGTTGACGGAATTTTTTCATGGGTCCACGGTTTTTTATGTTGCACATATTATCAGGATCGGTTCGGTTAGGATAGGATAGGTTAGGTTAGAATATGTTATGTTAGAATTGGTCAGGTAATGTTTACCGAATTTTTTTCACGGGTCCACCTAGCGTAACGATGGCATTGTCCGTAGAATTTCCATGGGTCCTGCTAGTTCTTTTAAATAGAATAAGTTTCTTGTTTTATTACAGACCGTCTTTTTCGAGTTCACTGCTGTCCTGTTTTTCAGCACCTACTACTTTTTCTTTCAACTCTCATCTTGTTTCTGTTTCCCTAACCCACAGTTTCTATGTGCTGGGATCTTATGCAGGTGGGAGCACATCTTATCTAATAATGCCCTTGGTCTGATAATTTATTTGTTTGGTGTCCGCCTCTCAAGAAACAGCTTCTTTGATTTGAAGGATGCTCAATGACCGTATCTGTGATACGAGTTTCACCAGTGCACAAGTACAACAATATTTTCATCGCGGGTACTATTGGAATGGATGATATACAGGGTGGCGCATTAGTAACGCACCCTTTTAAAAAATTAATAATAAATAAACTATGAAAGGTATAACGATAGGGTTAATTGCAAACGATAGAGGAACTCTTAAAGTTTATTTACTTGTCGAATCCTGTCTACAGATATCCAGTGTATATTGCGGTAATAAATCAGGGTGTGTTACTTATGCGCCACCATGTATTTGTTTGGCATCCACATCTGCAGGATTTATTCAAAGAAAATATAGAATCCCGTTCTTTTTGATTGTCCGTGTACACTTGCTCTTATATTGCCCGTTCAGTCAGGTCCATTCTAAATGAAGCCTTTAGCCTTTCTCTTTTTCGCATACCTTTCTTGTACTTAAGAAGGAAAAACAAGTTCAATCAGTCTGATAAATGTAATGCCAGAAATTAAAATCTTTATTTTTGATTCGGCATGGTTGTGTTTTTTTGGAATTATTCAAATATATGATCTAGACTCTAGATCATCCATGTTTTAGCTGAGATTTTTAGAGCACCAAGCTCTCAATCTTTTATGTGATGTACCATGCTGGCGAGTATCACAAAACTATCGGACATGAGAACTCTATAGTTTTGAGGGTACAACTACAAGACATGAATCTTACAGACTGTGATATGCTTACGGTTACCATTCGTGACTTTAACCCTTTAACGTGCGCATTTTGTACTCGCATTTCCGTTATCACAACCACCATCACAAAACTGGCACCGGCATCACAACGAGGAAGTGACTGCCACTCGACAATGAACTTCGAAGAACACATTGGGGCACAAATTTCACGAGGAATTAAATATATTAGAGCTATTCAGGATAGTGGATTTTGAAATCCACCTTGAGTGTAAAGGGATAAGATGATCCGAGACCTGAGGTAACGAGAGGGTGTAGCACGCGAAGAGAAATGTTTTTTGAGTCACAGTGGGAGTCGTGCACCAACTGATATAACTACGTATTGTAGAAAAAGAAAAGAAAGAAAAACCGTGTATCTCCAAAAAAGTGAGATGCATTACAACACATTGGATTTCAAAAATTTTTTAATATAAAGGTCCTTAACTGATAGACAAACCATACGAGGCGTGCTAATAGACAAACCATACGAGGCGTGCTAATAGACAAACCATACGAGGCGTGCTAATAGACAAACCATACGAGGCGTGCTAATAGACTAACCATACGAGGCGTGCTAATAGACTAACCATGTCGGGGGGCTAATTGGCTTGTCGGAGGCTAATTATGCTATTGACAGAAACAATGAAAATATCAAATCTTGAATAGTTTATATAGAAAGAGATGGGTGACATCTAATAAATAATTTAAATTCAACTAGAGAATCCTTCGGAATTTTTGAATTAATAGTTGAAACCAAATAAGAGGATGGGTTAGGTTAGTCATGCTACCTTATTATTCAAAGGCCCGGTCGCAACACAGTATCCTCTTCTTTGGAACTAAAACTTGGAACTCAATCCCTGCTGAGATCCGTGAAGATAATTCTTAAAAGGTATTTAAAAGAAGTCTTTAGTCCCACTTCCTATCAGAATACTAGTCGTGTAAGATCACCAAGTCAAATCTTGTCTCCTACATGACTGGTCATAATAATGTAATTTGCCATGGGTAATATCGCCGATCTTCAGTCTGCTCTTAAATCTTTTATCTAATGTACTGTTAAATCTAGTCCATATGAACTATATCGCAAAATGAAGCATCTAATATCGAGATAATTATCTCATTGATTAGTCAAATGCGAAACTAGGTGAAGTGAATTAGCTAACACATTACTGTACACCTTAGAATAACGTTGATGGGAAGATGCCCTAGAAAGTCGCTGAACTTATTCGGGCCCACAGGTAGCAATACTCAAATTTGACCATTGTACTAGACTTAAGAAATATTCTACCTCTGTATCACCTGTGGTAAATAAATTGTTTACAGAAAAGACAAAAAACGCTGTACCAAAACTAGAAAAAAACGTTTCTTTCGAAAAAAGTTAATACATGAGATGCACAGCCCATTGGATTTTAAGATTTTTAAGGATGCATAACTCGTTGGATTGTAGCGTAGTTGTGTACTTGGTCATTCTGACAAGTGCATGACTCTAAACTGTCTTCTCACGGTTGTTGTACGTAAGTCATGTGTTCCAAGTCTCCCAGCGTCTTCTCTACAATAATAAGAGTAACAGTTTAGAGTCATGCACTTGTCAGAATGACCATGCAGAATTATCGTCAAAGAGACACGGACTATTGCCATCAAAGCTACACCGAATTTACTCAAGTTTAAGAACAGAATTAATTTCAAATCTACACGGACTAGTTTCAAAATTACTTCCCGGAGTTCTTTTGTGAAAGCTACACCAGTGAATCGACTCAGTTAAAAGAATAAAAGGATCATCAAAGCTGCACCTGAGAATTTACTCAAGTTTAAGAACGGAAGTAACATCAACGCTAGACGGACTATTTTCCTTCACAGGCGTAGATGGGGGCCGCAAAGGACTCGTATCCGTCCTTAAATGCTGATTTTATCAACACCGTTAAACCCCTTCCCCGGCAGAAACGTGTATACTCGTCTTCATAAATGTTCTTTTTTCAGTCGTCGACGAGTATACTCTTCTAAAACTTTACCTTCAAAAACCAGCTACATACGTATTTACTCGTCGATTTTAAGCCTTTGTAAGCCATTCTACGTGTGAAACGAGTATTCTCGTCAAATCGTACGCCTAGCAGAGGCGATAGGGTAGAGCTGTGGGATTTCAAGGACATTGTTACTTGACTTGCTCCAACAGCCATTGTCGTCGGATGGGTGTTGTTTGCATCCACATTTGCATTCATTTTTTTTTGTAGCATTTTGAAGTGTTACACCCCAAATGTCTAGTTCAACGGAAGATAGTGAATATGAACCTTTCCTCAGAAGCTTGAATACTTCTGATAACTCTGCCTGTTCAACAGACAATGACAATTTCTCGACAAGTGAGGAGGAAGATGAGGAGGGTGACTCGTTTTTGCCGATAAAGGTATTTTCAAAATGAAAAGAAAATCTCAAAAATGGGGAAAAAAATAATTACAAACTGTTTTCATAACCAGCATCAAAAATACTTTATAGAAGCAAAATAAAAAATTAGTCTGAAAAAGAAACGTCTTTAACAGAAAAATTTTTGGGGAAAGGGTTAACATTTTTATTATTGTTCCCTTCACAAAAGACGAGGCGTACGCGATGGCCGCCAAGCAATCCAAGATGCCGTCGACGTATTTCAGGAAACCATCGATCCCGGTTCTACTCTTTTGTATCGTGGGGCTGCCTGTTCTGTTGGTGAGTAGCTTTACTGCTTTCTGTACTATGTATATTAGCGTCTTGCGAAGGATTATATAGTCGACATTTTTTTTTCTCTGTTGATCACACTGTTATAACAGTCGTGGTCCTAGAACTTTAGAATAGAAGAACTCTAAAATTTTAAAAACCCTAGAAATAATTCCTCGGCTTTCGAACCGAATAGTCAGCGAGTTAAGTTTTCAAGTTGAAAAAGTGGAAGAATTTTTCCTCCCACCTGACACAGCTGCACATACTGTAAAGAAAATTCCGTAAGTGCGTGACTGGTCTCGAACCTAGGTGTTTCTTGATCAAAAACCTTTTCAGCACGAAGATGGCAGTGAAAGCAGTAGGCACCAGCTCTTGCATCTCTACTTCTCTAACAGCGCAAGTTTCGGATTTATGAAGTGTTTTCAAAACTAGAAATTTACTTTCACTATTTAAAAAGCTCTATTTCAAAAGTTTACATGGTTGGAACGTTAAAAATTAAATAGAAAATAAGTATTGTTTGGTATAATTTAGGTGTACGAAATGTAGAGATTTTTGCAATGAGCACACATTCGCAAATGCGTTTTGTAAACTGTCGATGCCAAAGAACTGCACTCACTATCATCCAACACGGACATTGTGATAAGAACGAAGCGTGGGTCAGCCGCGCTGATTCGATAATGTTAATACTATATGGATAAAAGTGTTGCAGCCTGTACTGTTCCAACATTTACTCCCAACACATTTATTTCCTTCATTCATTTCCTACATACATTCATTTCCAACATAAATTTATTAACAACAAACATTTATTTCGACGTACATAACCCAAAGGGTCCCTCAATTCTCTTTCCTCAGTGAAAACATCTTACTATGGAAGAGCAGCCTTACACTAGTTACGTTACTTACAGGTCCGCATTTTATTACAATAAAGGAGAAATTTGTGTCAGTTATTATGGAAATGCCTTCTTCGAGAGGCAGTGGGCGTTGTATTTAGTTACACCATACTACGCTGCATTTTGTTGCGTTACATTTTATTACAAAATGCGCCGCGTTTTTTCCATGACTTTCGATAAACTATGGTTACGAACCTGCTTTGCTCATTATCCTACATTTCAGTACATCGCACAGCATTTTTGTAGAACGCAAATGTATTATGATTGCCTCGATACTTAGATATGTATTTGTGTATGTGTGCGTGTTAGGTGTGTGTATGTTCGTGGGTAAATATGTGCATGAATAGGTGTATAAATATATGCATGTACATATGCACATATGTATGTACTAAACTAGCAACTAGCATTTGAACTAGAGATACCAGTTTTTTTCTCTTCACTCTCAACTTGTAACATTACCTAAGTTGTCATTTCTTTATTATTGTAAAGCATTCATATGAGAAAGAATAATTTTTTGTTTGATCACCCATTTACGTTCAAATAAAATGCTGATCAACGAATGACCGTTGTGTTAAAAAATTTTAATTAGAAAAGCAAAACTTGTAATTTTCATGCTTGAATTTTTTCCATGCTTGCTCGAAATGATACTTTTGAACATCTGCTGAAACAAGCAATTCTAATATTATTTCCTGATGTCAAGAAATTCAAAGCTTAATGTCATGTACATGTAAACTGTCAAAAGTGTTTTCACCCCACAAGTAAAATGCATCGTCGCTGAAATTTTGTTGTCTCTTATAGTTGTAGTTACATGTGTCATCAAATCTAGATTAAGCAACATTAGGAATACATTGCCCTCAATCATTTGTTTTCGACTAGTGACATGAGTATTACGATACTTATGTGTGCATCATATAAGGGTATTTACTTTAAGATATTTTAAAAACTACTGATGTATGTACCATCTTTTTTGTACCATCTAGGCGGGCAAGAAAATGGAGCACCTTTCCGCTACATAACCTCGCGTTGCACGTCGTCCCCTCTAATTTGATAGCTGGAAAACACTTTGTAATTGCAAAAAAAGGAGCTGTAGCTGTCAACCTAATGTAATTGTTAACAAAAGCAATTATAAAGAGGAGCGATCAGTAAAGTTTGTTTGTTTACCATCACGTTGACTGAGTATTGGGACGTATTTATACCACTAGGTAAATTACTCAATCAAGTACCGGACAGCATTTCTTCTATTTCTCGACCATTTTAGAGAGCAAATGTTATCGTACGAAGTAAAATGTCATCTTACTATTACGTTCTTCATATTTTTTAGAAAGGATAAAAATATTCCAGCAGTAAAGTCGATTTCCCAATTCTGCTATTTAAAATGTACCAAACAAACCATAACAACTACCGCGAAACAGCAGTTAATGTATTTTTAAACTATTCCCTCCATTATCTATTTTGACCATTGGCCTGGGTATTACGATACCCAAGTGTGGTGGATCTTTATGTTACGATATTTTAAAAACAATAATGGATGGTTCTTGTATTATCTTTATTGGAAATGAACTGTTTTTCTTTTCTTTTTCTTTCTTTTCTGTAATGTGGCGTACATTGCGTTGCAGGTAGCGTGGCTAGCTCCCACCAGCACCCCCACCTTCGTGTACCAGCCTCTCGCCGACGCCATCGCTCACTACGGCACCGCCTACGCCTTCTGGCTCAACTTCGTGTGAGTTACAGCGTCTGGTGGCGCAGTCAGGCTGGTCTTCAGGCGGTGAGGGAGTTGAGCTCAAATAAAGTCGGCCCAAGAGTTAAAGCTCAAAGACTGGGTCTTAAAGTTGAAGCTCAAATACAGTTGATCCGAGAGTTGATGCTCATATAAAGTCGGTTCTAGAGTTTATGTGAGTAACAGCATCTATGTCCCAGTCAGGCTTGTGTTCAGAGAATGAGGAAGTTAAAGCTCAAATACAGTCGGTCTTAGAGTTTAAAGCTCTTATACAATTGGTGCGAGAGTTAACTCGTTTCCTGCGAAAGGACCCACCGGTGTTCACTGAGGGGATTTTCATAATGCTACTGACTGACCAGTGGTCACAAACCTAATTTTCATAAATTCTTAGTCAAAGCTTAATGAAATCACAATCCGGTCATCGTTTACATTTTCAAAATTAGATACCAAAATTGACTTAGTGCTTGAGTTGAATGTTGAACTTAAAGTTCAACCCATGGCGGTTAACGTGTTAAGATGCCTTCATCAACTCAATGGACTTGCCGAGCAGGATGGTGGTGGCGATTGCGATCCACGTCCTGGAGGTTGCCTGCGCTGTCACGCTCAGCTACAACTACGGCCTCACCCTCGGCACCACCGCGCTCTGGGCGCTGCAGACTGCCGTGTTCGGATATTTCTCGCTGAGTTTACTGGTGGACGCGCCTGCTAAATTCTCCAAGTCAAAAAGAAGTTAACTAATGTTTGTTTTAAACTCGAAACGGATATTTAGGCTGGAGCTCACAGGAAGGTCTGTGTTCATTCCAAAAGGGAGTACTCCGCGTATATTTTTTAGAACAATGTAGGACGTTACAGAGGTTGCAATTAAAGTTTTTCGTATTCTGAATACGGACACAATGTAATTTCTTGTTAATTTGGAAAGTTTCTTCTGTAAGAATGTAACAAGTACATAAGTTTTGATTTTCTTTGCATAGTTTTTCGAGATGCAGATGCTGGATTTGACCAATCCACGTGATCTCACTCTCTCAACTTTAGCTGCAATAGACTTTTTAACACTTTGACTGCAACGTGCGCCACCGGTGGCCACGGAGGGGATTTTCACAATGCTGCTGACCGACCAGTATTCACAAACTCAATTTTCATAAATACATAATTAAAGCCAAATGAAACTTCATCAATGTTTGCTATTTTCAAAATGGCTCCCTACAATTGAATTCAAATTTGAGTTGAATATTGAACTTAAGTTCAATCAATTGCGGTCAAAGTGTTAATGAAACTGAATTTTTTCTTTTTTTAATTGTTTTTAATTTCTGGCAATGACTATATGCATTCAAATGTTGTACAAATCGTTACGAAATTTCAGTGTCTGATCATGAATTGATGGATGCTTGTTGTGGTTGAGATGTTGAGTGAATATTTTAAATTTTGAATAAAATCTATTCCTCAGTGACTATCTATGGCCTATTGTTCTCATGTACTAGTGTATATTTGCTTTACTATTGTTGTATTGCACGAGATACCAGTACTTTCGCAGGCAGACTCGACATCTCCTTGTAACTAACTCAATGCGAGTTAAAACCAACTACACAGACGGAACAAAGCTGTCAAGTTCAGAGGCGTGTTTAACCTATTTTGTCACCATCTGCTGCCATTCTTTCCTTATTATGTCAAGGGAATCGACCTGTTACAAGTGTCTTCTCGGATAGAAAAGAATGTCTGTTTATTGGAGGATACCGTGGTTAGTATGAGTAACTAGATCCCCCTAAGGAGGATACAACTATTGTCTCATGGGAATAAGCGCTTCCTGGGGGAAAATTTGAGGGCCCGAGCTGAAAGTTAGGTAGGCCTTCTTTTTGTTGAAATAAAATGTTTTGTTTTGTTAAGGCTCATCTTTTTTTCGGTTCACTGTTGTCCTGTTTTTCAGCACCTACTACTTCGGATTAGAGATACAGTGCTATGAACTTGAACTTTTGTATTCTTGAAATCTTGTTTCATAAACTTCTTTCTCAACTTACTGTTTCTATGCATCTTGCGCGTAGATTCTGAGTTCCTTTATCTTCATACTAAATGGTGTTTTCCTCCTTCCTCTCTTTGGATCGCCTTTGTTGCGGATAGAGAGGCTTAACTTACATCTAATCTGCTTCAGTAACTCCATTTTCGACGGGAGGCATTCATGTTTTTTTCTTTCGTTTTTCCCCATTCCAGTAGCTCAAGTTCCGTGCGGGATTCGAAACTTTACTCTGACTATCTGGGCCGCAATTTTTTTAAGCGTATTTTTTCACAGTGAATTCCCCAGATTGTGAGAGGTTATACTCCAAAACATACTTTGAGATAGCCCTCTGACATATCTATTTACTTCAACAGGTTTGGTGAGTGGCGTGGTAAGTCAAACTAAAATATCAATCTGATTTCACCACCATGGAGGCTGGGATTCTATTTCTCTTAGGTAAAAAAATGAATTCAAACCAATTCAATTTACTATAATTCATTTTTTGATTCTTTTGTTGGAATACTTCGTCCGCGAAACTCAGAGCTTCGACTGGGTCCGAGCGTTGATGACCGGACACACTGCGGCCGCGAGTTTGTTGACGAGGCTCCCTGCGTCAGGTGTCATGTCCTGCGACAGCTTGTTGAACAGGTGCACGCCCACACTCAGCGGGAATATCTGGAACACGTCACATTGATACGTAAACAGCTCGTGGCAATGTTGTGTAATGATATTGTGTGTACCATGTAATTATGTTGTGTAAACAGTGTTGTGTATACCAGCTTGTGCAAATGATGTCAGCAAACTTGTGTAAACGCAAGCTGGTATAAACGATGTTGGTGTCAACAACACACAACAATACTATGTAAACTATATTGTGTAAAAAATGTCATGCAGGCTATGAACTGGCCAGCGCACGTCCAGAGTTATGAACGTGCTGCTTTGCTACTCGACCGCAGCATGGCGTAACTTGGTGTGTAGATGATGCTGAACTTATGCCTGGTCAGTGAATCTAGGGCAGGGGTTTCCAACCTGGGGTACATATAATGTAAAGAAGAGAAGCGTAAAATATGTTTATTTCTAAATATTTATTTACTTAAACATATCCCTGAACATATTTTTTCACGTATTGTGTACCAAGAATATACACCATCTGTCCAGAGACTGAATCAGTGCAAGGTCAGAGAAAGGTTGGGAATCCCTGCTCTAGGAAAATGAATAAAACCCTGGCGATACGAAGCAGCTGAGGTACGATTTCAAGTGGCTCGGTATCGTTCGCGCTGCACTGGATCATATTCGGATAGTATTGCATCCCGTCATTTTTGACGAGCTGTGTAGTAAAATAGTAATGCACACTCACCTCTTGCAATGGCTTGTCGCTAGTTCCATCATCGCTTCTGTTGAAGAGACTCGCCAAGTATCGGGTCGTGATGGGGTAGAAGGTCGACTGCGGGAGTGCTGTGAGGGAGCACCAGCCGCCGTCGGATGAAGCCGTGGCAGAGGGCAGGATTATTTTCGTGCTTGACGAGTCTGCGTTCTGATCATACTCCTGGTCGTTGTCTGCAAATATACATTTAATTGCCAAAATTTTAATTGACAAATATTTTATTGAAACGAATATTTTATTGATAGAACATTTTCAAATGATAATCTCAAAGAGTCTGTGCTCTGACCGTGCTCCAGATCCGTATCTGGAAATAATTATTTTATTACACACATACACAAACACGAAGGGTTGCCGACAGCAGGCCACACTCATCACCCTTAGTCACAAGGAGGTGAGAGAGGCAGCACTGGCCGCACCAGAACTGCCAGGATCAGCACTAGCCCAGCACAACCACCTTCCACAGTCAGGCCCGACAGCCATGGCTGATTTTCCCCGACCGCTTCATTGAGTGCAGCCCCTCCCCCCGCACAGGACAGGTCAACCCCATCACACACGGGCAGGCCTCCAGTACAGTGTAAAAAATAAAATTACCTTCTTATGCACTGCCCCCACTCACTTCTATCAACAGTCATCCCTCTCGCCACGTCCACAGTCAGACCCCTCTCATACAATGCACGTTTCACCCCATTTATCCAACTCATCCGTGGTCTACCTCGCGCTCTAATACCACACACTTCCGACATATAAATCTTTTTCACCAGCCGCTCAACATTCATTCTTTCAACATGTCAAAGCCATCCAAGCACTCTTTCATCCACTCGCCTGCTCAACTTTTTGATAACCCCCGTCTGCCCCCTAACCAACTTATTCCTGATCCTATCTCTTCTTGTTACTCCATACATGCTCCTCAAACACTTCATCTCAAACACGTCCAACTTCCTTCTCTCAGCTACTCTCAAACCCCAGGACTCTGCTCCATACAACAAAACTGGCACGATCAAGCTTTCATACAGTCCCCTCTTGGCATTCATACTCAAACTCCTACATTCAAAAAATTGAACACGTAAGCAAAGTTGCGTAATATCTAATATCAGCAGCGTGGACATAATATAGGATGAAATGAAAGGATATGTTAACAGAGATTCTGGGCTTAGAGTCGAATGCCTAGCAACTTGAGGGATAAACTTGAGGAAGAGTACAAATGATGGATGAGCGCAGAATTTGAATGTACGTAGATGTAACAACGGACAGAGCTTAAAAGACTGGATTGTGGTGGAAAAAATGAAGTGGGGATGTGGAAAGAAATTTGGGAATGAAACGCAGGTGTAAAAATGAACTGTTCGTGTAGAAAACAGTTAAAGGTGCATGTATAGAGTACTGGGGCAAAAATCGAATACGGGTGTAAATATAAATCGCAAGTGTAAAAATAGGAGACAGGTGTAATATTGGGAAAGTGTAAAAATAGAAGATGGGTGTTAAAATTGAGAGCGGATGTCAAAATTGAGAGTGCTTATAATTGAGAGCGGGTGTCATAATTGAGAGCGGAAATAAGAACGAAGTGCCTGGGCTAAAATCTGCTACCTGCACAAAAACAGAACTCGAGTGAGGAGCGAAATGAACGCCAAAAGCAACAGCCACAGAACCGACCTGCGCTGGAGCAGGGAGCTGCCATGGCTGCTCTGGACGGGATGGTCACTTGACATGGCGAGTTCTTCATCACCGCCGTGAACGTGGCAGGTCCAATGGAACCCCACTTATATCCCTGCAGTGAAGAATTTAATAATATTATACTTTAAAAGGCATTCAGAATTTCTGGGGCGCGGTTCTAATACAATTCACGTTTTAATACAACACTATTATAATTCACCTTCTAATACAATTCACAACTGACGACGAAAATTCTGTCGACTTTGCCACATCATGCACCATAATATTTTCCAAAATTCTCTAGTTTTAGGTTTTGAGGTAAAACTTGAGGATTGTTGCCTGAAAAAATACCTTGTAGAGTTGCCAAGTCGACAGTAGAGCTTTCGCAGTCAGCTGTGCTCTACGGTGACGTGAACTCTTTTACAGGCCGGCTCCTGCCCCGAACATATATATCAACCTAAACGTAATTTATATTTTTTGATGCCCCTTCTGTATATAATATATATATGTCGGAACTACATATTGTATGTATCCTGCATACACATTCTTATTTTATTGAAGCAGGAGGATTTTCTAGCAGGACGATCACCCGAAACGTAGCTTACAATTTTTCGGTTCTACTTCAAAAAGGATAAGCCTTTTGAAAAATTACTTGTTTTCAGTAATGAACAAACCGCGAAAACATCAAGTGAGCTATGAGCTAAAAAGTTTTCATTCATGCGTACGCAAAGACATTTGTATGGAGTGAAAAAATTATATAGACTTGTGAAAATTTAACTTCTTAAAAGAATATTTAGCTCTACCTGAAACCAAAATAAAATGCATACGAGTAATTGCCAATCAAACTACGAGTACATTTTTTGGGATACCCTGTAAATTGAAACTCATCTTTTTCTTTTCATTCTCGATCAGTCGGCGTACACCCAAAGTCGGCTTTCGCACTGAACAGATCTTGAATTTTGTGCGTAAAGTGTCAATGAAATTTTTCTCCTAAAGGTTTATATTTTTAGTAGAACGACTAATTTTGTTGGAATTTTTGAAGCTTTCAAATATTTTCTCAAAATTTGGAAGTGTTAATTACAGTCCGGACTCGTTTTCTCCATAAAAAAGGTTGCATTACAAAAAAATTCGTGCTCAAATCTAAATGTTTGAAATCGTAAAAACATGACAGCCTCTCCTGCATTGGTACTTCATTCCGCTGTAATAAGGCAGAAATATATTTAATTTCATACGTTTGCCCGAGATATGTGATCTATTTGTTACCTCTGCTTGGAAAGTGTTGAAAAATTAAAGAAACGTGAGACAATTTCAATAAAAACTCATTGATCAAACGAAATTTACGTAGATTTCTCTCGTAGCACTAGCATTTTTGTAATTAAAATCAATCTAAACCCATTGGGGCTACAAAAATATTGTGCCAAAAAATAGAGGGAGCATGAACCATTATCACATATCTACTATATTATTTTTCCATGAATGGCAATCCTATTCGTATGCCATGTGTCGAACAAAAGCGAACGAGCGGAAACCCTTTCTATTCAATCAGCTTCCATTTCTGTCTTCCCGTACGTTTAACATCGAAATACCGTAAGAATCACAAACAAAAGCGACTCTAAAATGTAGATTTTAAACCGATTTTCAATAAATGAAAATTTTTAAATAGTCGTAAATAATGTTTCTTTTCTTAAATAATTTTTCTTTACGTGAGACTTACGTCATAGTGGGAGCTGGCGTAGCGCATGACCGCCAGCAGGAAGGGATGGTGCCTCCTGAAGTGGAACACTCCGTTGCTCGAGTATATCGTGGCGTCGTTCTGGGGGATATTGTGAAAAAAGTCATTTCTGGAAGATATTGTGAAAAAATTATTCATGGGGAAAGTCGTGAAAATTATTCCTGGAGGAACAGGTGAGAAAGTTATTCCTGGGGGAAGAAGTGAGAAAGTTATTCCTGGGGGAAGAAGTGAGAAAGTTATTCCTGGGAGATGAAGTGAGAAAGTTATTCCTGGGGGATGAAGTGAGAAAGTTATTCCTGGGGGAAGAAGTGAGAAAGTTATTCCTGGGGGAAGAAGTGAGAAAGTTATTCCTGGGGGATGAAGTGAGAAAATTATTCCTGGAGGAACAGGTGAGAAAGTTATTCCTGGAGGAACAGGTGAGAAAGTTATTCCTGGGGGAAGAAGTGAGAAAGTTATTCCTGGGGGAAGAAGTGAGAAAGTTATTCCTGGGAGATGAAGTGAGAAAGTTATTCCTGGAGGAAGAAGTGAAAAAGTTATTCCTAGAGGAGGAAGTGAAAAAAGTTATTAGTGGAGCAGGAAGTGAGAAAGTTATTCCTGGTGGAAGAATTGAAAAAGTTATTCCTGGAGGAGGAAGTGAGAAAGTTATTCCTGGAGGAACAAATGAGAAAGTTATTCCTGGTGGAAGAATTGAAAAAAAACTTATTCCTAGAGCAAGTCGGGAAAAATTTATTCCACCACCTCTTTTCATTTTAAGTAAAATCATTTCAAGCATTATTAAAAGTTTGCTGGAGGAGAAAATGTCGTATATTATAGGGGGAATTTTTACTCCGGAACTAAATGGTGCTAACCGCGAGGTGTTGAGGCTGAAGGAACAGCATGTCCGTGTAGGCAAAACGAAACAGAATAGAGGCAAAAAATATTGAAGAACAGCTGAAAATCATTGCTGGAGTTTAATCTGCCAAGATTAATTTTCATATCCATGGCGCTAATTATAGACCTCGAGGAATCCATACAATCAATGCCTCTTTTGAGAGTAAAATGTTTATTTTGCTTAAAAGTAAAATTTTAAACGTGCGGATTATGTTCAGATTCTGATGACAAATGTAGTCAGTAAGTTACTGCTTCTAACTAATGACGGAGTGATGAGACTTGGGATCATCCATCAACATTATGATCAACCAACCATCATCATTTTATAATTGTGTCTATCGTAATTAACGTAAATTTAGTTTATTTTTGCATGAAAAGTTTAACGATGCATAATTTGTCAAAAAATGTACAAACGCATCAACTAGGCAGATAATTTTCTTCTACAGCTAATAACGCACTTAAATTAAATTTGGTCTCACTACTGAAGCTTTGTGATACTTTTTACCATGAAGCTCTTCATTTTTGTTCGACATTCATACTTCGAACCAACATCGACATTTAAACATCTGTACTATAAAATTTATATCTACATTTAAACATCTGTACTGTAAAACATTAAATGTAATGCGTCCAACTTCTCCACCACTTACAAGCCCCCATAGCCCCAAGCACGCACGAGGAAATTAAGGAGAGAGGAGAAGCAAGGACATTCTGTCATTGTACAGTGCCCGCGAAAAATGTATCCAATGATTTTAAATTTTAAAAACGTGTATCTATGATACTGATGGATGGTTTTAATTCAGATATATTTATTCAACTAATACCCCTTCTAAGCGTAGCGTCGTAAAAAAAGTGAAAAAATATTGAGTCACAGAATCTTAATCAGTGGATACATTTTTCATGGACAATGTATGTGTCCACTCAGCACCTCCAGCGCTAGGAAATTCTGCAGATGATGCACGTTGCGCATCAGGAAGATGTCCATGTCAGAGTAGAAGCCGCCAGACTTGTACACCACCGCCAGTCTGCTCAGGTCGCTCAAGTTGTGGATCAGGTACTCTGCACGGGGCGTGAATCAAGTCACAAAGGATGCTTCATTCCTCCAGTCAATCAAGACTGATACATATCACCTTGTACATTGGTTCTTCAAATGCCTGTTAACTAACACCAGGTCGCCATGACGGTTACCCCCGGTCAAGCCGGTACCCATTTCCGACACCTGGGTAGAGTGGGGAATTGTGGCTGAGTTCTCTCTTTCCCCAATGGGGAGAAATCACCAGGCACTGCCAGAATTCGAACTGCCTCACCATCCCGTCAAGGGCGCGCTCTTAACCCCTCGGCCACGGTGACCACCACAAAGTTTTACTCTCTTTACAGGTCAGAAACACGGGTAATATAATCAGTATCGCTCAAGAAATTTGTTGAGTCAGGTTCATGACACACGCAATACAAAAAACATCACTCGAGGCATTGATTGAGTTAGATCTATGATACAAGTAACACCTACATTGTGAAAATTCATCAAGATGAAAAATTTTACATAAATGTTGCTCTACCACAAAAATTCCACTCACGATCTCAGATCTAAACACGAAATGACCACGCTTGAAATTGACTCATGATATTAATCGATACCAATAATAGCTAATACTGAACATAAATGCTATACATTTGCACATATATGACACATCATGTCGTTGAATTTAGGACGGTGCGTTACATCTACGTATTTAGATGTGAGTATCCACATCTACGTACATGTAAGTTTCCAGATCTACATGGGACATTCCTGATAACTTTTACTCTCTTACTAGTGTCTCTGAACTTGTCAGACTTGTACAACGCCAGGAGCGGGGTATCTTGCAAGAGAAGCTCGAAGTTTGCGTACGCGACGCACAAGTTCAGGTGCCTCTCGTGCAGCGCCCTCAGGTGCCCCACAGAGGCAGGTGACAGGGCCCTCGATGTCACCAGGAACCACACCACAGCCTCAGGGTTCGTCGTGCAGTAGCTGTTCAAAATAGCACAAATGTCACAAATACATTGCTGAGTAATAGACCAACGGGACCTTAGGGTGGATGCGGTACGTAATGGCCACCGGAGAATATAGACCAACGGGTCCGTAGGGTGGACATCGTAAGTAATGGCAACCTGAAAATATAGACTAACGGGCTCGTAGGGTGGATACCGTACTTAATGGCAACCGGAGAATATAGACTAACGGGCTCGTAGGGTGGATACCGTACGTAGTGGCAACCGGAGAATATAGACCAACGGGCTCGTAGGGTGGATACCGTACGTAGTGGCAACCGGAGAATATAGACCAACGGGCTCGTAGGGTGGATACCGTACGTAGTGGCAACCGGAGAATATAGACCAACGGGCTCGTAAGGTGGATACCGTACGTAATGGCAACCGGAGAATATAAACCAACGGGCTCGTAGGGTGGATACCGTACGTAATGGCAACCGGTGAATATAGACCTACGGGCGCCCGGACGGTGGGTACAATACGTGATGGCAATAAGAGAATTTTCTCTCAAATATCAAACCTTGAATACTACGGTGACGTTCGCACTGTTATTGTTCATGCAAAGGTGATGTGATTATAAGAAATGGGGTAGAAATTAATAGTTTCACTATTCACATAAACTTATAAGTTAGTTTAGGCCTCCCTAACCGCAACAAAGGAGTTCCAAAGAGAGGATTTACCTTAAAATAAAAAGAACAAACGTTATGAAGAACATTTATTGACACAAGCGTTTCGGAAGTGTTAAATATAATGTTTTTACAGTCATGAATAAGATACCTAATATCTTATTCAGTCACGACTAAGATATCTAATATCTTATTCATGACTGTGACAGCATTTTATTTCTTCAAGCACTGAAGGTGGAATAATTTTATTCCGAAATGTTTGCGTCAATAAATGTTCTCCATAATGTTGGTTCTTCTTTTTTATTTTGAGGATAAGATTCCCTAAGAATCGCCCTATTAGTACTATAGGATTTATCTCGTAATTGAAAATCAAAGAGAAATAGTAGGGGATGCCAATGCACAACATTGCTCTGAAAAATATGAAGTTGTGGAATTTCACTTCTGTAACTTTATCGCGAATGACAGTTATCTTTCGTAAACACCGGCTATGCGCAACTCATCTTTGTTACAACAAGAACGAAATTATTGGCCCTTTCAGAAGACATCATGCCCAATACATCCCACGATTTTATTTCACAGCATATAATCAAGGAAGCGATAAGCAAAACAACCCTATAAGATAAAGTTCAAGGCTCCAGGTGTGACAACACTAATGGAAATTGAAGTGATACTATACAAATAGTTTTATTATTCACGTTACTTACGAGTAGTTGTACCTCTCCACGTTTCAAGACTCCAAGTATGACAACACTAATAGAAATTGCAGTTATACTCTCCAAACACTTTTACGGTTCATGCCATTTACCAGTAAAACTTTACTGAAGGTTAATTAAGTAGGAATAACAGTGTTACTATTCAAAACTTTGTATTGTTCACGTTATTTATGTTTCACCTCTCCACGCTGCACAGGCCGCGGCCGGGGAAGTCGGCAGCAGACGAGGTCTCCATGAGGTAAACGTTGAACTCCTCGGGGTTGGGGGACACATCTCTGCACGCAGAGTGGGAAGGTATAGTTATGCTATACATACATATGTATCGAATTGATCAAATTGTCTTTGTAAGAAGGAAAGGATGACAGGATATTTGATTCCAATCAAGCCTGATACAAATCGTCTTGTAGGCCTACGTACATTGGTTTATCGTATAACTAACACCAGGACGCAATGACGGTTACCCCCGGTCAAGCCGGTACGCATTTCCGACACCTGGGCAGAGTGGGAAACTGTGCTTGAGTTCTCCCTTTACCCAACGGGGAGAAACACCAGCGGTACTGCCGGGATTCGAACTGCCAACCCTTCTCGTGAACGGCGAGCGCTCTTAACCACTCGGCCACGGTGACCGAAGAACTATTATGGGATACACATATCTATTGAATTGTCCGAAATGCTCTCATGAGAAACATTGCAAATTGCCTTCGTAAGAAGCATTTAATTGGTCGAATTGCTTTCATAAGAAATATTGAATTGGTCAAATTTCCTTCATGAGAAACGATTAATTGGTAACAAGGAATCTTCAGGTGAAGCATCTAATTGAGAACGAATTCGCGTCTTAAGCAACAGTTAATTGATAATAAATTATTTTTTTCTTAAACAGCATTCAATCAACAACAATTCATTTTCATGAGCAGCTCATGATTAAAACTGAATTATATCGGAAATAAAATGCTGAAAAACACGAGTGGTCTCCGACTCAGGTCTGCTGGAGTGTCCAATGTACTATAGTTACCATCAAGAATCGAGTAAATCGAGTTAGTAAATATCTTGGTTATAATATTTACCTAAAGATTTACGTGACTTTCCCTATAATATACTTTTTAATAGTCGAAGTACTTGATACATCATTAAGAACTTAAAGTTGAACTTCTTATGTACTTAAAAAGCTCTCGAATTGTTTTTTGCTAATCCGAGCTGAGCTTAAAATTTTATAGTTTGATATCCAAAAAACAGCTAAAAATTATGGAAAAAACATGATGTACACTTAATACTGAATTAGGACTTGACTGTCAAGCTTTGAAAATTACCAGAAATTTGTTTTTGGAGAAAATGTTCCTCTAGGATGACATTGAAACTGGCATTTTAACATCAAATCTCCCTACCGAAATATTATCCAGTCGATAATTTTTATTGATAATTCGCTAGCTTTTCCCTTGCAGTACGAATGACATGCGACATATTCTCGTGCAAAGCCTTCCTGATTTCTGATCACTTACTCGTAAAATGTGGGCAGGGAAACTGCTCCATCTGCGCCGACCTGAAGGCTGCAGGTATCTGGTTTGATGGACTCAAGTAGAGTCGTCTTGCGCTGTTTTTTCGCTGGTAATTCAGAGATATTTTCATTTTGCAGATGTTGTTTTAAACCAGTACTTCCGCTATCCTTTTGCTTCATCTGCGTAGCATTTGTTTTGTATTCTACGCGAGGATGACTCGTTTTTATTTCCGCGGCATTGTTTTCATTGTTCGACTCGTTTTCGTTGTTAGCGTTCCTGACGACTCTCATCAAAGGTGGCCGAGAAAGCTGAGTGTTCTGTAGCAAATTCAGTAATGGTGGTTGTTTTTGCACTGGTTGTTTTTGCACTGGTTGTTGTTGCACTGGTTGTCCTCGCACTGGTTGTCCTCGCACTGGTCGTTTTTGCACTGGTTGTTCTCGCGCTGGCTTCTGCATGTCCATCACCAAAAGCGGGCTTCTAATCCTGTGCCTGAGCAGTAGCTGGTCGTCAGGGTTCCCTTGGCTGTCCACGTCTCCTGAATTGTGTTCCCGATCCCACGGCAGGTCCCTACGGCCCACAACGGACGGCGTCGGACCGAAGGCATTACGTTCGAAGTCTGAGCAGAAAAATGCGATTTCATCATTTAAAATAATAATTTCATTAGTGAGATATTTATCATTTAAAATTATGTTTTCGTTACCGAGAACTATCAGTATAAATTTGAAATATTTTGAGACAAAATTTTTCCACAAGCATGTACATTGTTACAAATATGATACGAGAATATACTTGATAGCTAACAGTATGGCTTAATAGCTAACAGTATGGCTTAATAGCTAACAGTAAGATATAGCTTACTAGCTAACAGTATAATATAGCTTAATAGCTAACAGTATAATATAGCTTAATAGCTAACAGTATAATATAGCTTAATAGCTAACAGTATAATATAGCTTAATAGCCAACAGTACGATGCAATACAAAACAGTACAATATTAGCTTTGTGGGCTAAATATAAAGCGGGCTATTCACGTTAAGGAAAACCTTAATTAAGGAATTCCTTCAGGCGCAGAACGGGGCAGTTCACCAACGCTCAGGGCGTTCATCAGTGCAGGCTGGACTACCAAAGTGTTCGCAAGCGAAATGTCCATGTCTATTTGTGACAATGAACTAGTATTAATGGCGGTAAGGCTTGTTGCGGCGCATTCAACTTTTAAATCAAAGAAAAAAAAGAAAGCCGAAAAAAAAGAAAGCTTAGATAGAGCTCACGGTAAACATGCATCAGAAGCCAGCATCAATTTGAGCGAACTTTTCAATCAATTTTTTTGCAATGCTGAGCATTATCTTTTCAGGAAGATGTGATTGCTAATAAAATTAAAAATAGGATAATTACTGCATTTAACTTATCTTATCTTCTTGTAAATTCGAGGTTGAGCTCTTAACACCTTCTTGGTCCTTTAAGAAAAGTAAGTCATTGTCACAAACTCAAGATGGTGAGTCACTTCTTCTGCCTCAGCTCCAGACTGCATAGAATTTTAAAATTTCTTCACTTCTTTCCAGGAAGTACTCCGGCAAATATTTATTTTTTCTTCACTAGGTCAGAAGTAGCACTGGTATAATTTTTTTCAGTTTTTCTGTTAATTTCTCATACGCAACGTTTTTCTTACACTTATTTAAGTAATCAGTTTATTTGATTTGCCAAAGGCATGGGTTTTCTCTGTATGACTGGAAGAGCTCGCTCCAAAATACTCTATCTTCTGCCATCTTAACGCGCTGATCAAGCGGCTAACGCTGAGTACTGACCGGACCGCTGAACATTCACATTCAAGTTTCCTTCAGTACACATAAGCCCCGCCCCTAAAATCAAACGTCTGATTCCCATCAGGCTTCTGGACAGGCCGCCTGACAGGCCTTAAATGCCCCATTAGCACTCAGTTTTCCCAGTCCTTAAGGAATTCCTTAAGGTTTGCCTTAACGTGAATGGCCCGCTTAGAACAAGGGGTCTCTAGCACCCATCAGGAGGTGAATAAACTCTGAAGTAAAATGTATAGTAACTTATAGTTTCCTTTGCATCCTTCCGATTAAATTAGATTAAATGAGATGTCATATGAGATCAGATCAGATGAGATTACATTAGATTATTTTAGATTAGGTTAGATTAGATCCCTCTGTACTTAACTCAGAATTGGTAAAACATAAAACACTTAGTACGTTATCATTATTAAACTACTCTACAGCTTTACAGTCTGGATAATATTTTCCATCAGAATAATTTTACGTATGTTTATTTTTACACAAATACACATATATGTACATATACACCTACACATTTAAGTGCACATACAAGCATACATATGTACTTATATTGGTAACGCTGTGATTGGAGTATCAACCTACACATTATTCACGGTGAGTGATATCACCTTGAGATATTATTTTGTTTGTTTAGTCTAAATTCGTTCCGCCTCCTTTAATATTTGTCCACCACACATTCGACTTGTAATTTGAAATCGTGTAAGATTAAAGTCCACTTTGAAATGCTGAATAAGAGGGAGCATCTCAGGCATCGGTAGGGATAGAACGCCAGAATTTGTCACCAGCAAAAAGGAAAACTGTTTTCAGATTCAGGTGTGGAGTGATGCAGGCCCGTAAGTTTATTTCTATTTTTCGTCAAGAAGCTATGGTAGTTAGTTTGAGCGCTTGTCAATTCCCCCATTTTGCTTACGGTTTGTGAGGTAGGTAGGATTTTAACTATTCGTAATGAATTCGTATATTCATTTCATCACTTTTCACAATTCATGATGGCGTAGTTTTAACAATAGTATGTTATGTATGTTATGATCTACGCTATCAAATGCCGTTTTATAGCCACAGAAAATAGAAAGTTTTTGGTTTCCTTCATCATTTTTAGAATAAAGAAATAGTGGGTGATTCTGAATGGGTTGATTTGTTGATTTTGGTGAACGAAAACCGAATACACGAAATACACGAATATTACACGAAATTCACGAAATTAAAAACACGAAATTAGAACTACCCATTTTAGCACTTCAACTGGAAGTGAATTTTTCAACTCGAATTATTTTCTAGCGAGTTGATGCATTTAAAAACATTCAGAAGCATTCATTAGAGTTAATAAAAGGCGTGGTTTTAGTTTAGATCTGCGAGGTAGAGTAAGTGATTTTTCGAATCGTAATTCATTTTTCACTGATTTTTCTGCACACTTGTTCAAAATAGTTCTTGAATGTATTGCAATATCGTCCTCATAGTGATAGGATACATCATCTTGCACAATGGTTCTTACTCTTTTCAAGGGAATATTGTTCGGTCTATACAATGAATTGAAGGGTCCCTTGTTTCGTATTATTTTTTAACTGAATAAATCGTATAATTGCGAAGAAACATGCTCTCAATACATCATATTCGTCCCTCGATTGTGTCATGTCGGCAGTTTCAAATTATCAATTTCATATCCTGAATAGTGATTCTACAGTATCTTTGAATTAATTATGATCACTTCTCCGCTATACTGCAGTTGTAATCATCTTTGGTGAAGAAGGCCAGCGAAGAAAACGGGTAGAACAGGTTAGAGGGGGAAACTCTTCCTCTATTCAAGCTTGCATTTTACTGACTCTCTCTCCCTTAGCTTCAGAAACAGAAAAAAGGACATTTCTACGACACAATTTTAAAAATATGGCCATCAATGATATGCTTTTTTACCAATAAAGATGATATCCACAAACCTGCTCGAATGAGGGCGTGAAAGAAAATGAAGAAGCCGGTCACGGTGATGGTGGCCAGGCAGGCAGCGCGTCTGCTGATGCGAGCTGAAGCGAACGAGAACTCAAGTCAAACGGAATATTTTCCTAAAATTTTCCTATTTGATTTCTATCTTGTTCTGTTCTTCATTATAAACACGAATCTCATGTCATACTTAATCAAGATAGTTCGCTAATTGACGAACAGTCTTTCGCATACTGCGGAACATCGCACACATTGAACATTTTTGATTAACACATATGCGCTTCAATGAATTTTCCGTCCCTGTAGTATAGTGTGTTGGGTTCACGTTGAAGACAGCAAGTCTAAACCTTCACGTAATGCTGAAGAAAATAATTCGTTGAACGCTTTTCCGTCCCCAAGTTGTGAAGACAAATTCTAATTCTCTTCACAAAGTTTTAAAACATTGTCCCCAAGTGAAGCGCTACTTTCACGAAGTTTTAAAATTTTGTACCCGCGTGAAGCTCTACTTTTATATGAGTCTGTCTGGCAATGCACGGCACGGGGAATGTTCCACGGGCCGAAAAAATGTCCATGCAGGACTTGTGTTAAGACGAACTGAAATTGATTTTACTCACCCATGAATGCTGGGATAGAATCGACGTGCTTCTTTATTAATTATTGAAAACTAATACAAAAGCAAACGCAAATTCAGCAACACTCCTGATTTTAAAGTGGAACTTAAATTACTCGGCTACTACCGTCGCAGGTTTCTTATATTTACTGGATAGAAGCGAACTACAAAAATTCGCTGTACACGAAAGAAAGCCACTTTTACGGCCCGCAGTCGGATCACCCAGCCTGTTGTCAGTAGAGCAATTCAAATGTAACTGGTGCGATCGGCCTTATTTCATCTGTTGATCTCAACGTAATTCACTTATCAAATACTAGTTATGAGCGTAAAATGTGATAGTCCATGAACACACAAATTGAGCACTTATACAAAGAGCATGCTTGATTTTATCAGTTCTTAAAATAAAGAAACATTTTTTCTGAATCGAATGCTGTAGGTATAATAGAACAAAAAACTTCATAACAACTGTTTACAATTGAGAAGACGCTCACCAGTACACACTACCAGTTAGCTGATGCGGTGATAGCTGACACCTCTGAGCTGAGAAGATCCTGAACCATATCTTGGACAACTTTTTTGCCAAACACTCATTCATCGCTTTGCGATGATTGTGTTAAAGGCTCCTTCGGAAATTTTGGAACGCTTTTCTCATCCGCTAGGGGAAACACACGTGATAGGTTTATATATCTGAAGAGATAAATCAAGAAACCAGAGTAGCAACGCAGTTAAAAGTTTCTAAATTAAACTATCCGAAAGAGAAGGTGATAATCCATGAAAGAATATGTCTACTTAACTGACAATTACGAACAACGCAAATTGAAGAGGAATGCATTAAATTTAAGGGCTGATTTGAAGATTCTAGATTGAAAAAATAACTTTACGAATTAATTTAAAGATACAGCACTGAAGAAAAATTGTTAACTTTGATTTAAAGACTTAATTTACTTAAGGGAGCAATCGAAAATCTAGACTGCGAGTAAGATATTAACTGTTCCTGGATTATTTTTTGTGCGTAGACATTCACTAGCAATTGACTGAAACACTTTCTGCGCTCCATTTACGAGAGAAAAAAATGTGAGCGTTTAGAAAATGACACACTGACACAGCAGTAAGTTAGGAACGAAGATCAAATTCTACTGGGTATTTACTCGGATAGTTCTTCAAAACTGGAACGGAATACTGGAAAAAATAAAGAAATGTAAATAAAGTTCTATGCAGCGGCACAACAGGTCGCCGCTTGAGAACTTCGTATGAAAGGAATAAAGAGCTTTGAGAAAATAATGATTCCAAAACAATGAACTCCAATTTAAAACGGAATGGGGTAAAATAAAGATGCACTTCCCAAAAATTGCTTTAATCATCTTTCTTGGATAGCATGGATGCGGTGATCCTTAACTTTCATGCGAATTCATTTCAGAGTTATTTGCTAGACAGATAACCTTCTTATCGATGCAAAAATAGATAGTCTCACACGCAAAAAGAAAGATGGAATAACAACTAGTATCCGATAAAGATACAAAGATATCTATGGTTTTTAAAAAAACTCAACTTAAATATCCTTAGTTGATAAGCTTCCATGGTTTCTTTTTTTCTGTGCTAATCTTCATATTTTTTTACATTCATTCATAAAAATTTTCAAACTTAAAATAACTTACTGTTGGAATACAATTTAACGTTTTTCTCTGTGTCTTGTACAAGCACAGTCACGGGCTGTTATGAGACGCATTTGTTTATCAACTAAGGACCTTTATGTTAAGATATTTTAAAAGCAATGTAATTTAGCTTATGTATTACCTTTATCATGGGCTGCTGAGAGCAAGCCTTACGCGACGTGAAGCGAGTTCACTGGCGTGACGTACGGAGGCCGAACTGTGAGGCATCCAGCCCCAGACACAGGTCGAGATCGCCTTGACTCCTCTGTGTTATAAAAAATTAAAAAACTAAAATTTTTGTCACAAAATTTCCATGGAAAACACTGCGAGTTTGATGGGGCACAATTTTCGACGAAATTCTAAGATTTGATGCGTTTTCTGAAGTCCACGATTGAATATTTATTCCTGAATAGAATTTCATCCAACTTCTGGATTTTTATTTCATAGTTTAAATTTCTATAATGGGGTGCCCTTAAAACTTTTTACAAAAAATCACTTCGAAAAATGTTCAAAAATATTCCCTCTGCGCTGGTTGGATGGAGGCTTGGACGATGGGCGTTTTCTAGGCTTTAGGATGAGCCTCTGATTGTCTATCATAGCTTGTGAGGCCCCTCGGGTGAAGTGCTGCCAACGCACACAAGGTATTTTGGCGTCCACTGACGATCCGTCGTTCCACTAATACTTCTTTGAGACGAGGTTTTGTGGCCCTGCTCGCGAAAATTTAATTGAAAACATTGTAAGATTACTCTGGCACAATTTTTCTGCGAAATTCTAAGAACAAATGCGTTTTCTGAAATCTGCACTTGAATCAGTGTTATGAACATAATTTAATGAATAGAATTTAATTAAACTTCTAGATATTAATTTTCGAGCTTGAACTTTCCATGACGAGATCCCTTTAGGATTTATTACATTAGAAAATATTAAAAAAACCCTTGTCAATTACCGTTCAAACTAACTAATTTCGAATACTAAATACGTTAAACGCGTTCTATGTTTTATAGGAAATGATAAAACTCCAATTCTTGCAATAAAATTTCGTTGAGAAATATTTCAAGGAGGAAGGTACCCTTTAAATTTTTTTTTAAATCGGCGAGAAAAAATTTCAGAAATTCCTTGTCAGTCCTGTTCAAATGAATTAACTTCGATTATAAAACGCGTTAAATGCACTCCATGGGTAATAGGAAATGATTAAACTCTAATTTTGTAACAAAATTTCCTTGAAAAATCCTGCAAGTTTGTTCGCACACAATTTTCATCCAAATCCTACGAACTAAGCGTTGTCTGAAAACTGCTCTTGAATATTTCCTCATGGACAGAATTTCATTGAGCTTGTAGAGACTTATTTCTATGCCTATATTGTCCATAAGGGTATCCACACTTAGTATATTAGTAAGCCATTAAAGTTTTGTGGCACAAAATTTATGTGATCATCGCACACATCCCTGCTCCGGAACAAATCCCCAGCATAATAATAATAAACTCAGTTAACGACAACTTCGGTCAGAGACTATTTAGTTGTCGCTTTGGTATTTCTACCAAAGGTTGTTTTTCATAGTTATAATAATATCAATTCAACAGTTTATCATTAAAGGTAAGTCAATTACAAAACAAAGTTACTGAGACGTATAAATTAGGTCGTGAGCAGAGTTTCGTTGCGTTTCGTTTCGTTGCGTTAGGTAAACAAAAACCTGTGTTATTTTAACAACAGGAAAGCCTACCTAACCGTTAGCTCGGGCCCTCAC
>JACJUY010000605.1:247477-270659 GCA_014220935.1 Platorchestia sp. MABIK | reverse complement strand
AAATTTTTTATTAAGCAACACCTCGAAGGGATATAAGTTGGAGCAATAGATCTGAGTTGAACCATCCTACAGAATCATTCATATTATAAAATTTAAAATAAGTTGAGACATTTTTTGTGGATACTCTGTATAATGAAACACCAGGCGTCTCTTTAAATAAAAAATGAATTAATATATCTTTTGTGCGTAATTTCGCTTATGTTATTAGGATGGGAATCTTATTGAACGCATTAAAATAGATAGTCCGTCTCTCTTTCACGCTCACAAGGATTCTCAATGACCGTATCTGTGATCCGAGCTTCACCAGTGCACAAGTACGAGAATATTTAAATCGCAGGTGCTATTGGGATGAATGTATTTGTTTGGCTTACACATCTGGAGGATTTGCCGTAAGAAAATATAGACTCCCGTTACCTTTGACGGGTCGTGTACGCTAATATTTCCAAACCGTGAGGCCCGCGTCGAACCAGTAAGCTCTATGGCTGCGTAAAATCTTTTTCAGCCACGCGGATACGGGCAGCCCAACGCGACAGACCAAGCGATTTATTTGATGCCATGAATTCATCGAGTGAAATCCGATCTCCTTCGTTCTTCTATTTTATTTCGACCACTCCTTAGAATCGCGTCGACCACCGCTCCGATTGCATGAGCTATGAATGTATGAATGCTTCCCCTCAGGGGGATTCAGTTATTACATCTATGGGAATTAGCGCTCCTAGGGGGACATGTGTGAGGGTTCGAGCTGAGAGTTGGGTAGGCCTTCTTTTTGTTGAAATGAAACGTTTCTGCTATGTTAAGGACCATATTTTTTTTCGGATCACTGCCGTCCTGTTTTTCAACACCTACTACTTTCTTCTTCAACGTTTCTCTTGCTTCATAAACTTCTTCCTCAATTTACTATGTATTTCTATGCTCCTTCTGCATAGATTCGGCGTTCCCTAATCTCCATATTAAATGGTGCTTTCCTCCTTCTCTTCGGAACGCTTTATTTAGCGGCTAGGGAGGCCTAAACTGACATCTAATCTAAGCTGTGCGAATCCTGAGTAAAGTAAAATGACTCCCTGCCAAATAAAAAATTAGTTCGGATTATTAATGCTCAAGGACTTCTCGTTTGCGCCCTACCGTGACTGTTGAAGTTCTAACTCAAAACGCCATGTTGAATGGTGTTCAGACTAACTGAGCAAAATCAAGAATATTGGTTCACAAATACAATTAATTGAAATCAGGTTACAACGCAGCGATGAGTTACATTTGCGATGACAGGTAGAAAATATTACACATAGTAGATGTTAGTTTAAGCCTCCCTAACCGCAACAAAGGCGTTTCAAAGTGAGGAAGGAAAAAAACACCATTAAGTATGGAATTAAGGGAACGAGGAATCTATGCAAAATGTGCATAAACACAGGAAGTTATGAAACAAGATAAAAGTAAAAGAAGAAAGTAGTAGGTGCTCAAAACAGGACAGCGATGAACCGAAAAAAAGGCCTTGGCATAACAAAAAGATATTTTATTTCAGTTCCCGAGGCCTTACATTTTCCCCCGCAAGTAGACGAGATACGAGAGCATCTCTCGTGAAGGTTCTTGAGGTTGGCGGCGTTCACATTCAAATCCCGGGTGAGGTAGCGGAAAGGAACAGAAACTCTGTGACTTCATTCGAATGTATTAACTGAACACAACATCGATGGTTAGTGCCAATATCACACTGCAACATTCCAGGGAACACAACGACGGGCACATGGCCTCCGAGAGCCAGATTACCACACTATTTCATGAGAACACCAGGCTTCAACTTTAACGCGAATAAGACAAGTTATTCCAATGATCATTACACAATTCCAATAATTTCTCGGCATAAAATCTAGGTTCGCCTTCCTTCCTACTCCATTTCTCAGTGCTATAGGCATACATGATTTCTAACATCCATAACGGTAGTTAACGTCACAACATTCACCTTATGCACGATGAGCCGCTATGGGACGCTTTCAAAGATTTATCAACCACAAATGATGAGGCAATAGCACGCACAATTTTCACTTAAAATTAAACTAAGACCAGAATACAATACGACTCAACTACCTCAGCACCAAAAAGTAAAAACTTGTGGCGTATCAGCAATGTTCGACTTGACCCACGAGTAACAAGAACACCTGCTTGTTTCCCTCGCACGGTTGTAGGGTTTATCAATGAAGGATTTTTGAAATTTCAAGACATTTATAAAATTCAATGTGTTAATACTATGCCTCAACTTTTTTGGAAATAAACGGTTTCTTTCGTTCGCTTACGCTCAAGTCTGACGACGACCAACGAGAACATCAGTGAGGGCAGAGCCCTAATGCAGCTCTCTCTCAATGGCAACACACTACAGAAATGTTCATTTCTAATATGCTTATGGCGCACGCTCAAGTTATAGGATATTGTGCAAGTGTGGTGCATGCAAAAAGTGATCGGCTTGCGGCGTTATTGAATATACGAGGTCGACAGGCTGAAATCTGCCTCGATGCTTCCTATTCAGACTTGTGACAGCGGAACAGCGTTGCTAATGCACATCTTTGCAAGCGCACTTTGATCCTGATGTCACTCCAAGGGCGTCATGTCTCACTGTAAGTCAAGTGAAGAAGAGTAATTTTAGAACAGAGCATCTCAGCCGATTGATTGGAAGCTATTTCCCTCACGCTAAACAACGGAATTATGTGAAAATGAAATAAAAGCTCAATGTTACGCGATGAGTCGTACCTACAATCGCGTCGACGCTATTCTAATTCCAAAAGCAGCTCAAAGAGACGAACAATTTGCAAATGGAGGAAAACTAACCGTTCAAATAATGTAGAATTCTCTGACATGGACTGTAGATATACAGGGACAACGTACAAGAGAATGTAAGGCTTCCCTACCTGCACAACTAATGAATGTCTCGAACAACACAATTTCGTGACACGGTAACCGGTTGCCAGGCTACCCACGGAGATGGAGGTGGTCCCTTGCCTGCCGAGGGTTGGGACTTCTACAGAATAGCCCACCTGGTCGACCTGCAGGTAGAGTACAAGCGCTTCACTGTGTAATACAAGTCCTCCAAAAGCGCTCGAAGACAATCCTAATGTCGCTGGTACAGAGGTGGTGACCGCTTCATCTCGAGCTCCCATAACGCAACCGGAACAGTACTCCCCGGTACAATACTAAACACGTATTCGGTTAGACATAGTGAGACGATATAAGTAGTACTATTTTCCAGAACAAAGTTTATACTAAGAATAGCTATCATGAAAACGAACGACAAGAGCAATATATATATATGAATTAGTAGTAAATTAGGGCACGAAATTCAGATCACGGTCCACAACCAATTGGGAATATGTATGTCTGTATACCTGCATGCAAATATATATGTACGTATATCTGCATTTATATATATGTATATCAGCACACACATATGTATTTATATCTGCACGTAAATGTGCACTGGACACATGTATGTCTGTACTATGAATAACAAGCATTAGGCAAACTCATGATGTCACTCATGAGGGGTACAACAAGTCTGTAACGAATTCGCCTATATTGAAGCGACCGAAAAGCTGTACATTCGCGACGTTTATGAAACACAAAGTAAATGAAGGTTACGACAGTCAATCCTGCATTTTTGGGCATCCACAGCCTCTTAGTAAATGCAGAATTTACTGCTGCAGCTCGGGACCTTACAAAAATCCTGCATTTTTAGGCTTCCACGGCTTCTCTAAAATGCAAAATTGACTGACGCACAAGATTGACCGCCAGTCAATCCGGCATTTTGAGACTTCCACAGCCTTCTCGCAAACGTAGGGTTGGCTGTCGCAACCGGCACTTTCACAAGCGGCTCACCACCACACCCTACCACTGCATGGAGTTCCGTGCACAGGACGCTGTGCTAGCGCGACATCGAGGCATCCGAGTTTACCGCTTTGCTCCAGGGCGGCACAGCCCAGCACTAAGTTGCGATCGGCCACCCAATGTAAACGCTGTGGCTTTTTTTTTTGATGCCACAAACGGTATTATTATTTAACCACCATGGACACCTAGAAGGCGATTCAATAGTGAACACTCGTACTTGAGTGTTTGAATAGACATTGGGATTTTCGGTATATCAAGTTTTTTTAGATTAGCCTGCCACGATCGGTAACGCACAGACCTAAGTTGTCTACTGAAATTAAGAAAGAGCACAAATTATACGGCCCAAAAGAGCGTGTAACAATTTTTTTGTTTTACGTTTCAAGGTAAGAGCATTCAGCCCCATGACACGCTTGTAATACTCTTAATAGATTAGATGCAGTTTAAGTCTCCCTAACTGCAACAAAGGCGTCCCAAAGAAAGGAAGGCACCTTTTAGTATAGACTTACGGGAACGCGGAATCTATATACAAGGTACAGAGAATCGGGAACTTGAGAAAGAAGTTCATGAAATAAGATAAAAGCTTATTACGCAGACGAATCGTAAATAAAAACACCAAGGTTGCTACTCTCAAAGTCAACATTGCTAAAATTATTTATTGCTGTTAAAAGGTAAACGTTTCGAGCACCAGGCTCATCATCAGTACAAGTAAGTCTGTAAAGTACAAAACAGATGAATAGATAAAAATATACGGGAAATAAACACAGAATTAAAAAAATACTACTACTAAAATCAAGAGGAAACTATGTACAAAGGGTGGGCACTATTGGTTTCATTAAGAGGCGGCCTAAGTTTAAAAATGTAAGGGAATCTAAAGTTCTAAAATCATTCTGATGGTTGGCTGAAGCTAAAATGCTAAAATTACTGCACTGCACACTGGAGCCACACTGTTCACTATGGAGGCGAACCGACGAATGAGGGGGATGGGCAAGAATCCCTCCAGTCCGGCTACTACGTCCAGCATGCTCCGCTACTCTGACGCCCAAAGTTCTGCAGGTCGAGCCTACATAACTAGATGCACATCGTGCACAACGATATTCATATACAAGAGAGCGGCCCATGCTGGGAGGTAATTTATCTTTGTAGTTGAAAAACGAACCTATAGTAAATTTGTTTGTAAGAATAATTTTGAAATCAACATCAGGTAAATATGAGTGAAGAATTTTGACAAGTTCTATTCTCATTTGTTCAGATTTAGGCCCAAAGTATAAAAAAGCTAAGTATAATCTATTTCTTGTACTATCGACGAGATTGACGGGTGAGCTATTTTTGGAATTTAAAAAACGTTTTATCAAAGATTGAACTAAACAAACAGGAAATCATTATTCTTGAAAAAATTGCACAAAAAAGAGAATTCATTGTGAAGTAAATTGTAATTTGAGCATATATTAAAGGCTCTATGCAACAGGGTTTTTATGCCATTAATTTTAAAAAGATTAGGTGTGAAACTAAAAAACTAGTACCGAGTCCCGTAAAAGTAGGTTTTCGGTAAACAGAAGTCAAGAAAATTCCATCGTGTTTAGTAATTAAGACATCTAGAAATGAAATCTTCCCATCGACCTCTGGTTGAACAGTGAACCTGATATTTCTATGTTTTGAATTCAAATATTCAAGAAATTGGGCAGAATGGGACGGGTCGTAGAAGAGCATAAAAGTGTCATCGATTGATCTCTGATAAAATATAGGACGAAATTGAGGGGGGCACTCAGCCAGCCATTTGGTCTCATGGTGGCACATGAAAATATTTGCAAAGGTAGGCCCGAGTGGCAAGCCCATACCCAGTCCATCGACCTGCTTGTAAAATTTCCCATTGAAACAAAAGAATGAATTTAAAACAGAATGCTGCAACAAGGTTTTAAAAAGAGAACGAGTTAGGCCAATCACAGTGGAAGACGGGTTGGTAAATAACAGGTTTAAACATATATCTGTGGTTTCAATAATGGGAACATTAGTGAAAAGATTCTCTACATCAAAAGAATTTCAAAAAAGAATCAAAAGAATACAAAAGAAGAATTTTTCTACACCCTTTGTACATAGTTTCCACTTGATTTTAGTAGTAGCATTTCTTTAATTCTGTGTTTATTTCCCGTATATTTTTATCTATTCATCTCTGTTTTGTCCTTTGCAGACAAACTTGTACTGATGATGAGCCTGGTGCTCGAAACGTTTACCTTTTAACAGCAATAAATAATTTTAGCAATGTTGACTTTGAGAGTAGCAACCTTGGTGTTTTTATTTAAGATAAAAGCTGAAGAAGAAAGTAGTAGGTGCTGAAAAACAGGACAGCAGTGAACCGAAATAGATGGTCTGTATCATTATTATTATTTTTGGGTTTTCCCGCCGTTTTAGATACTCTTACAAAATCACAGCGTAATTTGATTGCGTTGCTACATTTTGGTATAGATGGTCTGTTACAAAACGAAAAACCTATTCTATTTTAACAAAAGGAAGGCCCACCTAACCTTTAGCTCGGAACCTCGCGTATTACTGCAGGGACACCCAACCTAAAAATAACCCTGAGACATGCCAGAAATACCGAGAGCTGATCGTCTAACACAGTAAACTGCGCTGGACGTCAACAGCGCAACACGTTCTCAGGAAAGGCATTCAGGTTTCGCCGCAGTGCGTCTTTACGAAACTTACTGCGATTATCGTTATACTGGGATTGTTTTTCTGCTGTGACTAATGTTATAAATGGGGTTCACCAGCATGAGGCCGCATTAGTATTTCATCCGTGATTGAGTTCGCGATTTTATCCCCTCTTTGCGTAATGCAGCTCTCATTTCTGATGTACTACAGAAGACTGGGTGAGTGACATGGAGTGCCAGAGCGAAGATCTTGATTTCACTCACAAAGAAATTCCTTCATGCCCAAGAAAGTTCTACCTGACTGCCATTTTGGAAAAAGTATACACGGCCAAATAAAAATAAATTGCAGTCGAGTGTGAGAACTGCGTTTTAAGATTTGAACATTATTGTTTAGCCGGAATTTGGAAAATTATTCAAGAATCCCCTTGAAAGCCCCGAGCATTTTTTTGCAAGTCATTACTCTGACAATTGCCCAGATGGCTGAATACGTAGTGGCTGAGCCGTGACTAGTCTCTATGCAGGATTGTCAGATCGACTTTTTCTCTAATCGAAAAACATTAGGGTCAAATTAGATTAGATTATTAGTTAGTTTAAGCCTCCCTTTCCGCTACAAAGGCGATCCAAAGAGAGGAAGGAGGAAGGCACCATTTAGTATGGAGTTTAGGGAACGTGGAATCTACGTAGAAAGGGCGTAGAAACAGTAAGATGAGAAAGAAGTTTATGAAAGTGAAGCAGTGAACCGAAAAAAGATGGTCCGTAACAGAACAAAAACCCATTCTATTCCAACAAAAAGGAAGCCTACCTAACCCTTAGCTCGGGCCCTCACATAGTCCCCCTGGGAGCGCTAATTCCCATAGATACAACAGTTGTATCCCCCTGAGGGGATTAGGGTCAAATTTATGGAAGAAATGTCACATGTGAGAATTTCTGCCCACTCGGCAACTGTGTCTCCATGATATATGAATGGCTATCGAAAATGCCCAAAACGTGAGACTAAAACTAAGACTAACTTTCACGAAAAATCTAATTCAATTACCTTAACCTTGCTCGACAAACCATAGCATAGTACGCAATGTCTTGAGATGGAGCACTCCCTCATTTCGACACAGGAATAAAAATAAATGTGCAGTCTGAACTGGATGTCATAGACTGGTTCACAATAACACGGGAATAAAAATAAATGAAAAGTCTGAACTGGACGCCAGAGACGGGTTCATTTCAGTGCGGTAAACACACGCAAATGACTACCTCAGTCCGTCCTATTGCGAGGGTCCGTGGCTGTTCAGACGCAGGCCAACCGACCACCAGATATCTTTCTTGCACTCAATAACATATAGAACACTAATTTGATCAACGCTAACATTTGGCTAACACGCTTTTCTTTCACCACAAAAAACGTAAATACTTCGTTAAATTTCGTTGCGAATTTCAACTTTGTTCATTAGATGACACTTGCGACTCCGTTTCAACGGATTTATTTCAAGACACACACAAGATTTATCGCGTTGGTGGGAGAAAAACGTAGACGTCAGTACAAGTGGCTTAATTTGATCAGATCACCAAATTAGGCCTTCCAGAACATCAAGATGGTTACAAAGCAAAAGTTCCTGACATCACCGAAGTTGGACTTGATATACCTGAATGCGTCAGCAGTTTGCTCGCGTTGCAACCTTATCACAAACTTACAATTGTAACTAATAACCAGGAAATTAATCATCTTTACTAAGAAAACACTTCAAAGTGCTCGGAATTTTCTTCATTTCCAAGTTTCAGAACATTCGTAACTTGAGAGCAGCGGGGGCGAGGAGTCGCGCCACATTTCAACACAAGCCCGGCCAATACATTTGCTGCACCACGCTCACATCATGAAACGCTCCAATAAACAAAGCGTTCGGTAGACAATACAAGCAGTACATTAATGAAGGAATAAGTCATTTTGGCACATCAATTCATAATAATTTTGGCTTCACTGAAATCAAGGCATGAACTCTACAGCACAAGTTTCTCGATCCCAACGTAAAGCCAACCGCAACATTGCACCGCACAAACCGAACTGCAGCTTTCCTCTCAAATTCGCCCTTCACCAGCAGCCAAGTTACACAACTGGCGGTCCGAAATGCGAAAGGCAATTACTGCAGCATAGGGGACTGATTTTTGTACAAGTTACATTGCTGTGGCGGTGCAGCGGAGAGCTTAACTTCCTTCGATTGACTACGTTACGTATTGTTTTCTTTATTCAGGCCCACGATCTTGACGCATGATCTGTTTTTCTGGGAGTGTTTACATTTGCATCGAACGGAGTGTTAGGTCGGGATGCCAGATGCCCAAATTAATGCTAGAAAAAACTAAAACATGAGGATTTTGCGCAGAAAAAACAAACGGCACGTAGTGTATCCCAGTAGACAGAATGACTTGCGTTCCTAACTGTACCGCTAAAACTACGTAAGTAGCAAATCTAGTCCGCAGTCGTTGGCAAAGGAAGTACTCTCACACGGACACTGGGATATTGTATCCTATATACCCATGAAACTCAGATGGCATTGGCTTGGATGTCACCGTATCCTATACACTCATGAAGCTCATATGATCTTATATATATAGGCTTGGGTGTCACGGTCCGAGCTCTTGTAAAACTAAGGGGGCAAAATAGAGCACCCTGAGGTCGGCAACGTGGGACAAACTTTACACTCCCCACTCGTTGCATTGCGCTTCCGGTTTGTTACAAACACCAATTTCACGATATGTTTCTTAAAAATTAGTTATGCAAACCGAATATTTAAAAAAATAGTTATATAACCCGAATATATCTTAAAAATAGGTACATAAGCAGAATTTTTCTTAAAAATTAGTTATAAAAGTCATTTATCATGATGTATCGTTTAGTGCTACATAAATGCTCACGATATACCTCTTCTGTGACATGCACCGCTCCCAACTCTCTGCAATGCTACGAGGATCTACCAGCAGCAAACTCTTCTTATTCAATAGACGGTAAGTAGCAAATTTGTTCTCATCTATCGCAAAATTGAATTTAAAACCCAAATACAAAATTCTACGGGTCTATTGTGTGAGAGATTAGAGATTCAATGTTAGTTTAAGCCTCCCTAGCCGCAACAAAGGCGTTTCAAAGAGAGGAAGGAGAAAGGCACCATTTAGTATGGAGTTAAAAAATGCGAAATCTATGCACAAGATGCATATAAACAGTAAGTTCAGCAAAAGTCTATGAAACAAGATAAAAGTCCAAGAAAGAAAGTAGTAGGTGCTGAAAAACAGGACAACAGTGAACCGAAAAAAAAATGGTCCGTAATGAAACAGAATTTTTTAAATTTCAACCAACAATACAAAAAACCCAACCGAACCGTTAGCTTGGGACCCCATATATTCCCTCTAGGAGTGCTCATTCCTACAGATACAAGAGCCATATCCCCTTGCGGGGCTGTTGTGCGAAGGATTTCTAGTAAATGCATCGCCATGAACTACCTAAGCCTTACAGATTTGTTGAAAAAATATCCATTGGAGATTCAGTTGTACTTGACATCAAAGTTCCACTTCACACAGCCATACTTCAAAGCTCCTGACGCCAAAAATCTTGAGCTTACGAAGCTATTTATGTCATTGGAACATTTCAATGTAATTTCTATGACCGCACCAGCTAATTTGCAAAAGATTGTGCTTCAAAAAATAGCTATGGAATATCAAAACACTCTACGTCGCAACTCGAGCGCCGCACCAAGACGACTAAAAGCTTCTAGGTACAGCAGCAGCATCGGTACAAACGGTAGCGCTCAGGTGACGTTCAAGTATGGCTACTTACAAGAAAAAATATGGCGGTATTATATACGCGTAAATTTCATGGCATGAGGTGGTGATAGCAGCGTCAGACATCACAACTGAGACGCGGATTATTATCATGTTCGTGACTTATTTACCCACTGCAGGTGTACCTTGCGCACACGAGATGCAGGCCTACACGACACAAACGGACCTACACCAAAAGACAACTTACCCTCAAACTCGACCCTTCAATTCAGCACATACGAAGGACAAATCATCAGTGTTGTCTTTAGATTAGATATTAGTTTAGACCTCCCTAACCACAACAAAGGCGTTTCAAAAGGAGGAAGGCACCATTTAGTATGGAGTTGAGGGAACGCGGAATCAATGCACAAGGTGCATAGAAATAGTTAGTTGAAAAAGAAGTTCAGAAAAGCAAGTGTTGTGTCTAACTATGATTACTACAAAGACAGATGAATAAATAGGGTTCAGTGCTTGTATTTCCGAGGAGGCAACACCAGTCAGTGTTGGAGAGATGGGTGATCACCCTTCCGGAGAGATGGAAGATGTGAGGTCCGACACCTGAGAACTTCAGGTGCTGCGAGGGCCGTCACCGCACGGAGATGAAGCACCACAGCGCTCAGGTTCTGCAGCGACAGGTCGGCCGCCACGCGCACAGCTGTGGTGCGTGGACCCGTTAGCTCACTCTGTACGCTGTAGTCCAGCACGCGCAGGGTCCAGCAATGACAAATGATCAATATACAACACAAAATTAATTGAGAACTCCACGAGACACGCATTACATTCCAAGTCCCCTTGCATGAGAGAATGACAAACAATTAATGCCAAGACACACCTCGACTACCTTTGGGTCATGACTTCCCTTCTCATGACACCCCTCACTGGCTCGTAGAAGATGCGACCTACCGGACTGCCAAATTTCGATATCCTTCGCAAACTCGCATTTGAACTCACTCTTTCTCCCAAACGGGGGAAAATTTGACCAGGCTCTAATTTCTGACCCCAGTCCTGCTGCTCAGTCGAGGTCTCAGCAAAGCAGCAGGTGCTGCTGCTGTAGGAAGGGACAACCGACCACGGTGTTGCAGCCGTTGGGGGTGTGAGGGGGTATGGGATAGCGGCTGTAGAGTGTGTAGAGGGATGTGCCCTGCATCTGAACAGCTGCTAAAATGATTTTCTCAGCCATGTCCGTATGAATGAACACGTTTGTGATGTGCCTACGCATCACGGATATGGTTTTTGAAAAAATGTAAACTGCCATTGCTGCACACACATCGAAAGTACTTCCAGTAGATATTGGCCGCCAGCTAGATCGGCTACCTCTATAAAGAGTATTAAATACGGCGTGCACTGTAAATAGAGCTGGTAATGGCATTAGTTATGCTCCCAACCTTCAACCCGTTGTGTTGTATATTTCATCTCCACAAGCTTGTGGTTTAACTTTAGCACTTTTAACACTGGTTTATAAAGGCACACACCACTTTTTGAACTATGTACAAGATAGAAAAAAACTCAATGCCCGTTTATATTTCCCCTAATTGATAGATGAATAGAAACTCAAGGAGGAGAGCATACAAAAGACAAACTGATTAATGGATAAGAATTCCATCCGATACTGATAACTGGGTTAACTGTCTCGAGAGTTCAATATTTTTTCAGGGTCTTGAAACAGTTGCGTAAAAAGCAGTGATAGCCGCGAGCAATGTTTGAGCGTTTCAATTGGCACAGACAACGATGATCGATGTTGCGGACATATTTTCGAGTCCCTTTAGCCTTTATTCGTAAGTGATGAACATAAATACATTATAGTAACGCGCGCTACATCGCGCTCGATTATTTGCAGAAAAACTGGATATGGAAGTGTTCTACTGCACTTCACCTTGATAAAAGCCTAGGCCAAGCTTGAGCTCAAGTGCCAACTGCAAAGCCTACAGCTCTTGCTGGCGAGGATGAGGCGCTCTAGATGCATGGCGGCACACGGGAGTTGCGCCGGTGTTTGCCACACAAAATGATCTTGTACACCAAATGGTAATTTGGTGTCCTGCATTAGTAAATTCAACATATACTCCACCCCCACTTGCCCTCTCCCGTGACAGGACGATCAGGGAAAACAGAATCGAGTACACAGTATTTTTCCATGATGGATTTTGGCCACGTATGTTACCACAAATTTGAACAACTGAAACAGCAATTTTTTCGTCACAAAAAGAGACTGAAGGAAGTTCCCTGATGTTTCCCCAATGTAGCACAAACAACATACAGCTAACTAAGTATTTGCTGCTGTAAAAAATAAACAGTGACACATTCAGCTAAATCACTGGATTACTACACAGTGAGGACTTGACAGCAACACACAGTGATGCAGATATAGAGACTCATGTACCACCACCAAGATTTTTAACCCTAAATTTTGTTGGAATAGGGTAGTCTTATGACATATGTAACCCTCCTGTTCCAACATGGTAGGCTACATAGAAATGTTCACTAAGCTCAAATTTTACAAAACCAGGCAACTATTACAATACAAGACAAGGAAAATATGCGCAGGTAAAAATATAATTTTGAATCACAGGTTACCTCATAGCATGAGATGCAACCTCTATAAATGAAGCTATTACTACAGTTCAAAACCTCCATCCATGTTCAACATGACATCCACAAGAAAATTGATTTGCAATGAAAGTTCTCACTACAAAACTAGACTGAACATCCTCAACTATGACACGGGTAGTTTGGATGCCTCAATACACCATGAAACATCACCACCATTGGGTGGAAACCTGCGGCATGTCAAAAATGCTTGAGTAAGGTACCTTAACTCCTCAAAGGACAAATTTGCTCTAGCTGAAACTTACATTAGGTCTAATTTTTCCTAAACTGTTGCTTTGGGCATTTTCAATTTAATGAAACTTTTCAATGTAATCATTAATATCTGTCCAAAAAAATAGTGAACCCAAACCACATTAGTTCTTGTACTTGGGCAAGAGCTATCATGCAGCAAGTCCAGAACTTCTAGAAAATCTATCAGAAGCTATCTCCCATTCCTCCATTAAGGGGTACAAGAACTTGACTCAAGTGAGCGTGTTTACCCTACAGAATTTGGCTACTAATACTTGAAGAACTACAAGCCTGCTACCCTCTCCTACCAGGGCAGCCACTAGCAGATGGGAGGCACTTCCATTTGGCAGCTCAACGGTTGGTAGAAACAAAGAGTTGGCATTAAAAACATGTCCTAAACTCCTTGCAATAAAAAACCATTCCTCATACTTTCTCTACAAATGGAAAATCCCACATTTTTAATTTTTCCAAAAGAAATCTACATCTTCATTCTTTAGTTTAAAGAAATTAACCTATTGATCATTTTTGAGTGTTTTGCTTCTTTGCATGTCTTTTAATGCCAACCCTGATGTGAACAACTCACTTTTTTGAGGCTCATTGCACCATCAAAAAGCCTAAATTGAAGCTAAATGCTAGGTTATGATTTGAATATAAGTTACTGGCACTTATGTTAGGGTATAACCAATAATAACTAGAATATGGGCTTCAAAATGAAGCTTTTTCAAGCACCAACCTTATTTCACCCTATTTCAGTGAAAAAACTAAAGATAGAACTAGTTTTATAATTATCATGGAAAACGGAAAAAAATTCGATCGTATCATAAAACCTACTTTCTTTCACTTTTTAAAACATTGAAGGCCTTAGTTAGTGTTGCTGTGTTTGCATCAGTACAGTAAAGCTGTACACACTTCACACAACACAAGTACTTCACAAACACAAGTGGAGAGTGCAACAGTGACATGACATGGTGCTAATTTCACGCTGTGCTACGTTACTTCAACAAAAATTTACGTAAACAAACAAAACCAACTAACTTCTTAGCTGCTCATTGATTGAAGGTAGATATAGGAAACTGAGTAATAGTAAGACATAAAAAACAGCATTCAAGTTAGTAATGATAATATTAAGTTTTCTAGAATCATTGCATTAATTTCAAAAATTACATGAGAAAATTTGAGAAACTTTTTCAAATCAACAAGAACTGATGATTGCAGGATTAGACATCATACAATGAAGTGCAGAAAGCAATCATGAACTGCACCTCAAATGTGGCTTCACATTTTCAAGCAAAAGAGAAACTCTTCACACAACAGCACTGAATGATCAATACACACTCCCAGGTGACAAACAAAACGTGACAATTTATGCACTAAAATTTGTTCATTTTACCACAGGAAACTGCAAGGGCCTCACATTCTCAGATGAGGCCAAGATAACACAATAACCACACGAGACAAGCACGCGAGTTAGGGTCATCACCCTTGAGAGTCAGGGAACCTTGACTTGCATGCTCACTCGCAGACATATTTCTTTTCTCCTGAATATTTCTAAAGTAATTATTCACCCGAAAAGTTGGTAATAAAATTAACAGTAAATAGAGAAAAGGGATATCATACTGAACATTTCCCTTTTCCTCAAGGGGACTACACTAGAAAGAAAATGCCAAGTTCCATGCATTTGAGGTTCCACGCATTTCTACAGGTTGAAGGAAACATGTATTGGAATAGATCTCTTGAATGGGAAATTATTCATAGAAATTATACTAACATTTTACAGAGCCAAGCTTCTACAACTGACATACAAGAACATTTCTAAAATTAGGTAAAAGATAGTAATGTATGATATACAAGAACAAGTGACTAAGATATTCTAATAATAAGACTGAACAAATCTCCAATGAACATCACTTGGCCAAACACAATGCCATTACACATCTGAGCAAGTTGTACAGCTAACATAGGGCAAGTTGTAAAGCTAACATGGGGCAAGTGTTGATGAGAAAAGTTCAGAACCGAGTCCTTCCTACATTTATATTATCTATGAGACATCAAGAAGAGGCAAGGTATGCTACAACAGTGCGATCAATCTTGATATGGTAACTTGGTAGAAATTAAGCGCAACAGAAATGAAAGTAATAAACTACATACTTTGATGATTATTTTCTTCTGAGTTGCAATCAAAATATATCAAATCAGAATTCAAAAAGGTCAGTACAAAGATTGGAAAGATATTATCCAAGTCAAGTTGAATTCCAATCAATCAAAACAAATTTAGAAACATTTATATCACTTTTAAGAGCTACCTAAAATTAGAAGTGAACAAATTCAACCAAATTTCAAATGGAACAAGGTTTTCCCTTGTAAACAGGCTCAGCTAACAATTAATACTAGAACATCACTAGAGAAAACTCATCAAGTTTTGAAATATGAAGCATAATTCTACAAAGCAAAAATTTTCAGCAGTTGTGCACCAAAAAAGTCAGTGCAAGAACATGACAATTTTCCTCTCTGCACTGTTCAAATTTCCACAGAAAACAAAAATTTTGAGGGCGGATGTCTTATATTCAAAATAACTCAACTAGAATCCTAGAATCCACAGCACAATATTTTTCCAATGATGTTTACCTTTCTGATGATGTTGTCACACTACCACAACTGTAGTTTGTGAGGCCCCAGACCATTCATGGGCCCACCCAACTAAAATCCACATATTATGGACTCCCCAAGTCAAAAATAAGGTTACTCAAAGTATCTGGCCACAAAAATTAAGTTGACACAAATGATCAAGAAATTTGTTCAAACAGGATTAATACAAGGATGTTGTTTATGGGTATCATTTTATCAATCTAATTGTGAATTCAATAACAAGAGCATCACTAGGGGTCAAGGTTATTCTCAGCACCCATGTACAAGACTATCATGGCAGAAAACATGTGCACACAAACTTCTCATGTCTAATTGATGCCAAGGATGGCATCAAAAACATGATCAATACTCATGTTTGAGACTATCATAACACAAAAACTTGAACTGTGCGCAAGTTTCTCGTACCACATCAAGGTCAGCGTTGACGGTACAAACAAGATGTGACACTCGCTTGTCATCAAAATGGATCACCTTACTTCAATGTTAGACAATATTGTTGGAGGAGGCTTTCCACAGAAGAGAGCACCTAATCATATTTAGCAGCATAATGCGGCTGCATGAAGAAGACGGCAAACACTCCTCGCAGCATCAAGAAGAGCCAGTACAGCTGGGGAGCCAGCACAAGGAAGCTGCCCAGGTGACAGTGCCAAGGCACCCTGCAAGAACAATTAATGATAGGGTAATGTTTTTTCTGCCATCACAATATGACAACTAAGCTCAAAATCATCACGAGCTAGCCAATAAGACTTCTTAATTAAAAACTAAGTAAATGTGGAAGACAACAACCCAAGCAACATAGTTACAACTGGTTTGGTCTCTATGCTATCTTTGCTCAAGTAACTTGGCCCACACAAACCATTTTTATATGGTGTTTTTTTATTTAATGTTTCAGTGAATCTTCTACTCTTATCTGTTGTCTAAATTAACAGATGAACAGCTAAAGGAAGAGTATTGTTGTTAGGCTTGTATTTTGCAGTTAATATTGATATGTTGGTATTTCTGATCACGATTTGATTTATGCCATAGCTCCTCAGGTGCTTCTTTTTACCTCTTTCAAGGTCAATCCTGGAACCTAATTGCAAAAAATTTGAATTACTGTCATCACTTTCATCAAAATTTAGTACCAAACTTTGAATTTAGCAGGGAAAGTATTGACAATTATATTCCCACAAAATTCCCCTCCATTATTTTCCTTATTTAAAACCTATGCATGGCAAATCTGTATATGGTAAGAATTCAGCAAGGGACTTGCCTGGATAGAGCCATGATGTAGGACAAGCTTCTGCTCTGCTGCTGCAGGTATGTCAGGTACATGTAGGGGAACATGACAACACGGCACATGGCAAACACGATGGTCATCAGCACGCCGTTGACAATGTACAACTTGGAGGATTTCAAGCCAAACTTGCTCAGGATGATGCGCATGTTGACAAAAGGCGTGGAGATTTCAGTGAGGTAGAAGCAGCCAGTGAAGAAGTCTCCCATGTTGGAGTAGTAAATGAGAGCAGGGAAGAGCAAGAAGATCAGGATGATGTGATGGACAATCATCATGGTGTGGCGCTTCAGGTAACGCTTGAAGTGAGGGCCCCAAGGGAGACCTTGCGAGTCTTTGTGGAGGCTGTGTGAGTAATACATTGCCATGAGGTCATAGATGAAGTAGGCTGAGCCAATAGTTGAATAGGGGACAGCAAACCAGTGCTTGGCAGCTGTGACGCTGTGTCTAGTGGCGAGTACTATGAAAATGCCGCTTCCGCCACAAAAGAATCCTTGAAAAGATGATACGCATCCTTCAGCAATTTGATGTTTGTCACCTTCATTGATGACAGAAGAATTATGGGACAACTTTTTTATGATAGAAAGAAACAATAAATAAAGGGCCCACCAGGCAATAAAAGAATAAATCCATAACAAAATTTGACTTTCAGGTAACATTTTGATCTGGAAAAAAATACAGTTTATATTATGCGCACAGTTATGTGAACTCTTTAGTATGTACATCATTATAGATAAGTACTTTTTATTCAATTTGCTTACTAAAGCAAGAAAAATTCATTATATTTGCAAATAAGCACATATAAGGCATCTCTTGTAATACATGCATGGCTAATGAAGGATATTTACTGCAATACAAGGAGGTCACATGAAGGAATATCTGGTGATACAAGCATGTCAAATAGATGTATTGTGCAATGCCAGTATTTTACATGAATATATTTTGTAACACCAGCATGTTGTATGAAGGTATCTTTTTTTGAAACAGGATGTGATGTCTCTTCTTCAGACACTAAAAGAAATAGTAGCAGAAAGCTGCTGCTCAAACTTTGAAGTATTCAAATCACAAACATGAATCAAAAGAAGCAAAATCGACAGACACAAACATGAAATGCTCTTATTGCCCATAGTGACTGCTAAAACTAGGCTTCTTGTGATCACATAGCTGAGCTATACTTGAACTCCTGATAGTGCTACTTCTGATAAAGCACTTTATAGGTGATAATGCTACTCAGATTACAATTTGGGTAGCAGGGAACAGGGATTGTGAACACTCTGAAATATTATATGGAATTTGTCATGAAAGTTCAACTTGTAATTTAATCAAATGACTTCCCCTATTTTTTATTCATGTATTTTTTAACACAATTCAGAATTGATCAACATAATTTTTTGTTAATTTAAAATTAATATTATATTGAAAATACTAAAAACATTTTCATCACTGGTAAATTGTATAGAACCAGGACATCATCTGACTGCATAAAGTGGAAGATGTGCAGAACTTAAAAAAGCTGTCATATACTATACTAAATGATGCAACTTTCACACCATTTGAACCTCTTTTCTGAGTACATGCCTATCTATTTGTACTTTTGTAATAAACCTGGCTTTGTTTAAGAGGGAAGACGAAATTCTTCGTTAAATTTGAGCATCAAAGTAATGACCTAAGGCACTTGAGCTGGCTGCTTCATTCTAAATGATAAAGGATGATCAAACAAGAGTGAAAGTTTTGAATAGTACAAAATTGTCACTCACGTTTGATCACCCTGTATTGTGCTTGTCAGAAAGTCATAGCAGAAAATCTAAATAGCATTCAAGATCAGGAATAGATATAATAGATTTTAAAGAAAAATTTAGTCAAAACAAATTCAATGTTATGGTCAAAACTAGCCAAGCTTACACAAATGAACATATTTAATAAAATTGAAGGAGGACAGAACAAATGAATATGAGCACCTAGGACACAGGTTGAGAGAAGACACATGCAAAAGATCAGAAGATGAAAAAGAAGTAGAAGCAATAAAGCATTGTCAAAGCTTTGGCAGTATAGGCGGGTATGGAATGAACGAATATAAATGTGTTTAGAGGAATGCAGAAGTTCATGTGTGAAGTGCTATAATTGATATGAATGTCCTGGTATGCACTAAAAAAATATCTTGAAAACTGAAGGTCTCCACAAAATAGAGCATAATGTATCATCTTGAAAAATGCAAAAGTTATAAAAATTGATTTGGCGTTGAGTGTTTTCCTAAATGAATGACAGATGGAGTCTTCAAACATCAACTTTAGTTGAATGCAAAATAGTTAAGCAAAACAATGAAGGAAAATAGCCTGAGTGGGATTGCACATTGGAAAAAGGTAACTGAAAGATTAACAAGAAAGAATAAAAGAAAAAAAGTAGCATAAGAATGTCATCTACTTCAACTTGGTGAGGTAGGAAAAATGTTCAGCAGTAAAAATGATTCATTACATAAATTTTGCAAGCCTAAATGCTGCTTTGTAGTCAGATGTAAAGCTTCTTACCCTTATAAACAATCACAGATACACTTAGAATAAGGATAATCATTATGTATGCAATGTAAGTGAGAAGTAAAATTAACAGGAAATGTCATCTAGGAATCAAATAATTGAATAATACAGTAAGATAAATATGGTTTCTGAACGTGTTGAAAAGAACCAATAACATACTAGATTTACAGAGTGTGCAACTGCACATTATTATGAACTTCATCAGAAAAACATGAAACCATTCATCAGAAATGGATCGATAAGGAATTTTGAATAGCACGCTAACATTAAAAAATTCACTCTGAATTGTACCTAAAAAATACAAAGTTTGAATCATTTCATGATGAATATTAGGTGAACCAATCTTTCAATTTCAGACAACAAATCACATCCAAAAGTTGAGAACTGTTGATACAATGAAGAATTTCTCTGTAGATGCTTAGAATAAAACACTGAACACAGCACCTAGAGAAGATAACAATGATTGCTGTGAAAAAAGCCTTGTCTTTAACAAAAAGGCTGTCCCACAGCAGTGATGCTATCTCTCATGGTCAACTTGTGCATGAAATGACCCAAAACATTCCTCAAGTATATTTCATAAGCCAAGTCTTTCATACAAGCAGAAAACTTGTGAGTCACTTGGTTGTAGTTTGGTGCTCTTAAATTGTGCTTTTAATGGAATATGACATCTCTGACATAGCTTGCACTGCCTTTGGCTATCACTTTCAATTTCCGGTTCATAATGCTTGATTAGGTGATAAAAATGACTACTTCAGCTTTGTATACAACCAAACAATTTTGAATGCAAAATATTCATGTTAATGTAGGATTAATAGTTCAAGAATATATTTGGGAAGAGACAAGTTTTGATGCAATTATTGATGAGCATGGAACATCAAATTAATGCAATAGCAATGTATGCTCAAGTGAATGTTTTTTAAATACTTTCTCAGCCTTTTTCTCTTCAAGCTGCTCATTAGGTAGGTGGAAATTACAATAAAAAACTTTCTGTTGCACACATTGCACTATTGTTAAGTATCTAACAAATGCATCAAATCCTGCTCTGATGACACCTGACGCATGCATTTATAATTTTTTCCCACAGGTTTTACTATATCTTAGTACATTCCCCCAACTATTGAAAGGTAAGATACTCAGTCACACTCATAGCTCCTACTTCATCACATTACCACTCACTTACTTAGGTCTAATTAGGCACATCACCAGTTACAGGCAAGAGTGCCAGATGTCATTGCAAAGAGGATGTGAGGTATTTAAATTTGATTCAGCATCCCAGTATTGGCAACAAATTCAAGGACCAGCTCAGTACTGAATCCACCACCAAGTATAGTATTCACATGAAAGATTGATTTTTGGGCTTTTATAAGATCTCTCATAACTTTTCGTTGCAGTTCAGATGCTGAGCAATCAATATCTGACTAATGTTCAAATCACACCCACAGGGGCAGCACTTGAGCTTTATTGCTTCAGTATACAAGTGTTCATACATTACTTGAGTAGTAAGCATCCTTAGCCTAGTTAGAACCATTTGATCTTTCCTTAAGACCTGTGTTCATGGTTGGTTCTAATATGGGTTTTATTTTGTGGTACAGGGTTTGTTCCATATGCCATTCTCTTTGCTATTTTTCTTTAAAGGGCAATATTATATATATCCAGATCTGTATACTGAATTCAGTTAGAGCTGTGGGTATTTAGAGAATAAGCTATTTTGATCTGCTTTGTCATTTCCCAGAATTCCTTCATGACTTGGGACCCATTCAATGATTAGTTTACCAGGAGGAAGAATTTGAATCAAATGTTTAATATTGGCAACTAGATGGTGTGTCGACAGAAGCAGTTGATTTAGAGCATGAATAGCACTGTGTACAAAATAAAGTCTCCTGTTTGGCATGTTGCAACTTTCAATTCATGGTATGTAGCAATAGCAGTAAGTTCTGCTGTGAAAATTGTAGACCTATCAGGAATTCTCACTCGTATGCTAACCTGCTGGGACCAAACTTTTACTACAGCTTAATAGCTCTGAACTGAACTATCCGTAAACAATGCCTTTCCATCTTTGTAACCTTTTGGCAATTGGTTGAATTCCAAAGGCTCTCTGATATACAATTTTTCTGATAGCATCCCATATTGAATTGACAATTTCCACTGATAGTTTGGCATTAAAATTTTTTTAGGAAAAGACCAAGATCTTCTACTTTAACCTGTTTCTCTTGAAAGAAGTTATATATATGACCAGTCACTGGGAAAGCTTGTTACTATTTTGGAATAACTGGTTTGGATAATAGTCTACACATAACGTTTGAATGGGATGGTTTGTAACACTATTACACTAAGCACCCTCAATGCATATTGATTCAATTGGGTTTTCCTTGTATATTTAAGTGATGATAAATGTGCTTGTGCTTCTAAGTTACTAACTTTTGTGCAGCAGCAAACTGAACTCGGTCCAAGGACAACGGGTGGGTTGCACAGGCAGAGTCAAAAATAAATTTGCATTTTCCAGTTTTAGCAATATAATGATATGGTACAATTTTCAGTATGTTAAATTCAGCCAACCACTTTAAATTAGATAAAATGTGCAGAAGCCCCAGGTCTTTTTGGCACTTTTCTATGAATTCTTCCATGTGCAAACCCCACCTTGGTTGTGAGTCAAGGGTGAGTCCCAAGAACTTGAACTTCATTACAAATTATACATTAGTGTTGTGATATTCAAGATGAAAAGAAGGTTCTGTATGCTTATGAGTAATCACTATGCACTTGGTTTTATCAGCAGATATTTGAAAGCCCCAGAATTGTGACCAACTTAAAAGAATGTCTAAAGCATCCTGTAAGACATGGAGAGCCTGAACCAAGTTTGAATGAGTAATCCAAAAGGCTCCATCATCTGCATTAAGAGAAGTTTCCAGCATTAGGGAAAAGGCATGAAATATTTCATTTATCATAACATTGAATAATGTAGGGTCTATGACATCCTTCAGGAACACCTGTATTTAATGTGCATACCATAGATAAGACATTATTGTTACACTGATATTACGATTTTTCATAAAGGAAGCAATCATTTTTGGTAGATTTCCATAAAAGCCCGTAATTTCCAATTTTTGAAGCAAAAGTCCTGAAGTATGAGGGATTTTACAAATTAGGTTTTCCAGGCAAAATATTTGGTCTAGTATGGAATGCAGTGCTCTGAAACTGCTCTGAGCTTTAACAATTAAATCATAACCTTCCAGATAAAGGAGAAGTCTCATATTAATGATTTTTTTAAATAATTTGCACAGAACATTTGTGAGAGCAACTGGCCTACAAGACTTTGGATCCATAGGATCTTTACCAGGTTTCAAAATGGGACAAATTTCCATTTCTTTCCAAGGCATAGGAATTTCTGAGTTCCATACTGTGTTGGATATAGTGATGTACCGATGTATCGGTATCGGTATCGGCAAGTATCGGTCATTTTCCTGGTATCGGTATCGGCAAAATTCGGCCGATACTTTACCGATACTTTTCTATAATACGTATTTTATCATGAAAATGAAAGTCATAAATCGTGAAAGTAAAAGTATCTAACCTAATACTACCCGTTGTGTGTTTAT
>JACJUY010000605.1:181518-207086 GCA_014220935.1 Platorchestia sp. MABIK | reverse complement strand
ATAGGCGTATTGATTTCGGTGGAGTAGATTCGACTCGTCCAGGTGAAATGATAATTGATTTGTCACCACCACTAACATAACTCGCAAGTTCTCAACCATGCGAGAAAAAATGAGTAAATTAATTAAAAGCTTCTTTATGCAATTAATGTATTCTAACATGTGGTTTTCCAGAAGATAGAAGGATAAAAATTTTGTAACTGAAACATTAATTTCGAACACATGTGAGCAATGAAACCGGCTCGCCGGTGCAATGAATACTAATATAAATGAATATGTTTGTGGTTTCTAAAATACAACTAAGCTAAATAACCTCATTTCTACGATTAAATATTCAATATGTTTTTACTGTGGACATTGGATTTGCAGTAAACATTCTAGATATTATTTGGAAAGCTGTTAATCACGATAATCATTATTATCTTCAGGAATATTTCTGATGCTAGTATTTCCGAGCTCGATCATAGAAGCGCTTCTGAATGTAATTCATTAAGCTCAGTCAGAATAAACCAAACTTTGTTCAAAAGGAACAAAATATAATACACTAATGAAATAATGAAAATTTTTTTTCTGAAATTTACACAAGTTTTATTGATAAAAAGCTGTTATTTAAATTTAAATCACTTTCAAACTAGATAATGAGCAACTTTTTAAAGTATTTGCTAAAATTCTTGAATAGTACATTAGATTAGATGTTTAAAGCCTCCCTAGCTGCAACAAAGACGTTCCAAAAGAGGAGGAAAGCACCATTTCGTATAAAGTTAAAGGAAACCTGGAATTTATGTACAAGGTACATAGACATTGTAAGTTGTCGAAATTCTAGCCATTGCTCGAACGCTGAGGTCCTTTGCGGACTTTGTAAGGCAGATTTAAAGGCCTTCCGCAATAAAGTTCTTGGGCTGTGATCCTCTTAATCAGCCTAAAAATTAATAACGCTGGTAATTTACGACTAAGCGGAGCAATGGTGGGGGTTCCTCACATCTTCGGCGAAAAACGTATATGCAAACACTAAAACGTTCGTCTGCTCTTCTTGATTACGAGTCTTAAGCCATAGCAACGGATTCGGGCAAGCTAACGAGCGTGTCTGCCAGAGGTCGACACGCAGACTGAACTAAGCTGTGAACGCGGGTGCATCTTCTTTGTGCTCCGCGGCACTCCAGCAAACCGACCCTCGCTACCGAGGACTCTTGCGTCCTCGACAGCCGGCTACATTGAAGAGCGTTCGCCTGAACATAATTTTCGAAATCTTCAGGTTAGCCCCTAAGCTAGTCATGTTTCGCTTGTCATTAATTATCATTATTTCAGCGTTACCGGCCCCAGATGGGTGCCAGGTAATTTGTGTGCAGTAAGGCCCGTTAATTCGGGGTTAGTGTCCACTGGGTCTGGTGGAAGCACACAAAGTCAAGAAAGATGTTCATAAAACAAGATAAAAGTTGAGGAAGAAAGTAGAAGACGTGGAAAAATAAAACAGGGAACCGAAATAAGATGGTCCGCAACAGAACAAAAATTACCTATTTTATTTAACGAAAGGAAAGCTCACCAAACTGCTGCCTCGGGACCTCACGTGTTCCCCTGGGAGCCCTAATTTCTATACATACAATAGTTGGATCCCCCTTAGGAGAGCTCAAACAATAAATTCCAGGAAGTTAATCAACCTATATCCCAGCAAAAGAGAGAAAAGAATAAAAACATCTATCCTAAAATCAACAGTTGATGTATGGAATACAATACGATTAATTGGATTTCAAATATTTTTCATCACACAGGTCTTAAATTCATAGACAAATTCTAATTCTAATTAGATAAAACCGTGTCGGGAATTGAACGTAGAATTGAGAGAAATTAAATAGAAATCTATTCTCTTGGATAGTGTACTCTTGATACGAGGCCTGAAGCTTTTATATGCTACTGAAGAAAGGCTTTGAAGATAGTCTTCTCTTGTATACATACTTACAAGAGATACGCAAATTTTCTGCAGGCGTGGCTGATATTGTTTAAAATGAGTAGAACACAACTGAAAAAAAAGGATGCTCACTATTTTTTTACGCTGGCTTTCTCAAAACAAAACTGGAATCCATTTGACTTATTACAATTACGTACCGCTAATTTTTGAAAAATTAGTGCCAATTCTCAGCAGTCTTAAACATATTCCAAATAGGTTATTTTTTAGACATCACTGTCTACTTTTTCAATCTTCGGGGTAAGTGTTGCACCAGTCTCATATTTATTCCCCACACAATTCAAGTCCTTAAACTCAACCCAGTCATGCTGTAGTGTCAAGTATTGGCTAACTAATCACATGCCAACTCCCGTCATACAACATTGGAGTCAGCTCTTGGGATCTCTTCCAGCACCTTGATTGCCATACTCGTTGATATGTAGGAGTAAAAATATAGTTCTGAATGCCAACCGCGGGGTCTTAGACGCTGAATTATTTTAATCCACCAGTTTTACTCACAAAAACAATCCCTAATACCAAATCCCTGAGCTATTTCAATGTAAGTGTGCCAACTCTATTGGAAATAAACTGTTTTTCTTTTCTTAAAAAGAGGGTTTTCAATAATCCATAGTCACTGAAATTGTTTTCATTTCAAATGGTAGTTAAATGGGTTATCAAACCTAGATTAAGCAACAAAATGAATACATTGCTTTTGATCATTTGTTTCGACTAGTGACATGGGTACTACGATACTAATGCGAGTGATCAACTAAGGATCCTTACTTGAAGATATTTATAACCATTGATGAGCATTTTGTATTATCTTTTTAGGAAATAAACTGCTTTTCTGTCTATCTTTCTAAGAGTGCATTAATTCAATTCTTATTCATAACAGAATATATGCTAACCCCGAGTAGGTTATTTCCTAAGATTCACTCTAACGAAACAGAACACGGTTATTCTGGAGCATTTCTTTCTTTTGCAAGTCATAACCCTTGCTTAGCTTAGACATTATTTCTCGATGAATAGAAGTCGATGACACCTGTATGAGTTTTGTAAAGCATTTGATGTTTCACAAAATTTTACTCTGAGCAGAATACAGCTGACTTTTAGCCATGGGTTTAAAAAATGCCGTCGCAAGTAAAATAAACTACGATCAAATTATGTTACACTAATGATCTCATTAACCAATACCTGCACGGCAGAATTCTTTATTCTAGCTCAAGGCCTGATCGCTACGCAGAAGCCACGTTTCATCATGAAGTACGGCTAAATAACTATTATATACTTGCTAATAGACTTTGACTCCACATACAAATACCGATTCTTAGATAACAATATACAATGCATGAAAAATCACTCCCAAGTTTCCTTTGAGGAACTTGAGTGTGTCGCGAGTCCGCGGAACCCTCGGACTCGTGATACTCACATATCTGAACAATTTCTGAATACATTCCTTCGTATTCTTGGAAAGTCATCTTAAAACGATCAATGAAGTTGTTTACTTACACCACATTTCAGCAGGAATCAATCGCTTTAATATGTTACTGAGTCATTAATCCAATGAGCATCAACTCATTGGATGAGTGGCTAGAAAATCCTACCAAACAAAGCAATTGATCTATTAATGGGTAATCTGCATTGATTGGATACTATGCAAATCGCACCCCATGAATACTGGCCATAATACGGCGTTGTTGACCGTTGAATATGGTGCGAGCTGTACAGCAAAATTAGCAACATATCGCGTAACAAATCGAATGAAAATGCTCAATTTCTTTTGTCGTTGGCACCTCCATCCCAGCTCAAATCTCAAGTGTGTAAAAATAAAATACTTAAATTCAAGGGTATATTACTGTGACCAACATAAAAATCCGCTAATTGTAAAAAAAAAACATCTTCACGAAGTAGTGCTTACTCAAACATTACATACATTGATCGTTACATTTATTCAGAATACATATTTAGCATTAAGAAAGCATTAAACGCTCATGAGCAGCAATAAAATAATAGTCAAACAATTAAAGCGTTTCAAGAATACAGACAAAATACAACAGTATAATAGTTACCTCAATTTCTATCAGCTGGACAATTCATAACCGAAAGGGAAAAAACTAAAACTATAAAATTTAGAGCGATGGTCGCCGTTGCTAACCACCATCCTGATAATAAATTTACAGGTAGAATTCAAAGACAGATGTTCTCAATTGAACACCATAACCATCAAGAGGCTAGTCTCCTGTGCTGCCTGCCAAGTTACTTTCATTACACAAAAGAAAATAAGCAAGTAAATCAGGTACACTTACATCAGCAGACGGCTATCCAGTAAGGTTTTTCTAATGAAAGAATTTCGACTCAAAAGTTATAAGATGCACCAAGTCAAGAATACATCTAGTAACTATACTTTTTCTAATACTTCTTCCGAGTTGAAGTTACACTTTATATTTAGCTCAACCAAAATCAAAATAAGCACAAATGAACCCTTTAGTACGTACATACACCGGTTAAGAAATTCCTTTTTAAAAAAACTTATCGAACTGGAAGTTACCGTAAAAAGCATTAAAACAAGATCCGCTCAGAAACAAAACAAAATATAGAACAGAAAAATCACACGTAAATATATATCTCAGATTCTTCACCTAATGTGAATTCATCCTCGATTTGATCAGTGTGTGTGTGCTTGTGCAAAGAAATACAGTAAAGCGTGTACTCAAATTTGAGCCAACCACACACATGAGTGTCCATCTCATAAATTGCAAAAATCCAGGTTTAATCAATTTTATGATTCATAAGTATCACACAAGAAAAGAAAAATAGTCGGTTAGTAAGAGTGTGGCTTACAGGAAAAAATAGCCTCGAGATGAATCAAAAATGCAAATATTTTTGGTGGGCCAAAAGCAAAAATCCACATAAACAAAAAATTTCGAATGTGAGAAATATGCGTCTCAACATGCGCAGTAATACCAAGGTCTCAATTTAAGAGACATGAAAAAAAAAACTCAAATGTTCCTCAGCTCTTCGAAAATCAACAGCTGGGGCAAACTTTAGGAACTGCAGGAACTAAAACTGTGAACCGCCCGTGAGTCTAGGCGTCTCCCTGATAGTGCTGTGAGGCCGCACATTGAAGTCTGCCAGAGGTCTATCGTTTTGCAACGTCCTCCCACCTAAACTGAAACGATTGCAAGAGCTGGAACCTCTTGGAAGTCGGCTAGCGACGTCAGCGATGGTATCACGCTCTGGGTCAGCATGAACAGTATGCGTGCCTCTACCAGTTTCGACGTAGATTTCCTGTAAGATTGAAATGGTGATTAGAATACACATCGTCAGTTGTGATTAATTGAAGTTAAAATCCATTAGCGAAAATATAATCGACTTTCAAATGTTACAATCAAGAAAAGGATCACTCGAAAATGAAATCTTTCCCTCAAATAACCAAGAAGTCAAAATGATGGCCACTAACTTTTTTCACAGCGAGCTTACATCACGAAAAGAATAAGAAAACGGTGAAATATCAAGATTCTGAGTCAAGTCGCATCATCGCAGTGAAATATATGAGGGGCTCTCAAAAAATCCCCGGAATTTAATTATTCTCAATCAATTTTTCTACACAATAGATCTATATTTTAACACAACCTCCTTCAAGGCTCAATGCACTTCTCCAAGCGGTGCTTCCATCCTTTTAGACTATTTTTTAAGAAATCTACAGACTTCTATATGAGCCATGTTCTGCTTCATCAATGCGATTAAACGCCTTCCAACCGTTCTTTCAGTTTAGGGAATAAAAAGAGTCAGATGGGGGCTAAGTCTGGGCTATAAGGTGGATGTGACAGCATGTCGCAGCAATTCACATCAAAATTCTCTCAAGACTTCGTTTGAAACGCATTCAGAATGCACTAGGGTGAGGTCGTGATGGAAAAGGATTCCACGATGGTGCTTTCCTGGACGCTTTTGAGCTAATTCTGCTCTCAATTGCCTCAAAACCTCTACATCATAGGCTCCTGTGATAGTTTTTCGACCTTCTTAAAATTCTACAAGCACAATTCCTTCAGTCTTGTTGGAACTTGGGGCATGGGAGCATTCCGCACATTTTTTCTAATTACCTTCGTATTACACTTCAACACAGAAAAAAATTACAGCACGTACTGAGCCTGAAAAATCGAAAAATGAACTCAACATTTTACTTCTATTGCAGTACATTTTTCAAGTATGATGAAACTTGTATCTATCTCACACATACATAAAAGAGTTTCAGGAGCATTTCTAATGATCTATATATTTATATCAGTAAAACCTAAATGAACTATTCTCCTTGTACTTTAGCTTTGTGGGAACGAGTGAATATTTTATTTCAACAAAATCAGTTTATGAAAAGCGTCATACTTTCTTTCGAACAATTTATTAAACATTTTTACTATTCCTGGCATGATTTATTGATTATAAATTAGTTTTAGCCTCCCTTACCACTACAAAGATGTTCAAAGAGAGGAAGGTTGAAGGCATCATTTACTGTGGAGCTAAAGGAAAGCTGAATCTATGCAGAAGGGGTGTTCTTATATAGGATCCCGTGTGCATAGAAGCAGCAAGTCAAGTAGGATGGTTATGAACAAGATAAAAGTTGAAGAAGAAAGTCAGAGGTGCTTAATAATAGAACAGCAGTAAATAAAATAAAAAGATGGTCCTCAACATAACTAAGACATTTTATTTAAATAAAAAGAAGGCCTACCCAATTCTCAGCTCGAGCCCTCACATTTTTCCCTGAGAGGGCTAACTCTCATAGCTACATTAGTTGTCTCCCCCTGAGGTGATTCTTGGCATGATTTTTCACACATAAACGCTGGAGTAAAAAATTTTTCCAGTAGTTGTAATCTGAAAACATCACTCACCATCTTTTTTTCCTGCGCAGAGTTTTTACTACGCGAAATCCATTCTTTCGCCACTTCATCGGCCCTCTTGCAAACACTGAAGGGCGACTTCTTTTTGTCAGGGTTCTTCTTGTCCCAGTTCTTGGGGCGCACCAACGTTTTCACGACTGGGAAATTCTCCAGTGCGCCTTTAGGCCAAATCTTTCTGCAGCGCGGGCAGCGAACGCAGTTTTCCTTTTCCAAGATTTGCAGGCATGACAAACACGAAGCATGACCGCACGTCAGCAGCACCGGGCGGCTCTCGTTGCCGTTGTATTCTTCCATGCACACTGGACACTCGGTCACCGAAAGTTGTTTTTCCTTACCCACTGACTGCTCGATGGAAAGTATCAACGTTAACAAAATACACCAAATGAATCACGAGAGCACAGCACACTAGTGACTGAAAGATCAATGCCAAGTTTAAATACAAACATAATACACATGAGTCGTCGATGTTAACATTAGTAGTGATAGTTTCATTAAATGTTAGAACTCTGCACGATAACTTTCGTAGAGCTTCGGTACTTCCAAAATGAAACTGGAAAATCCTCATATTCAAGTTAGCTAGATTTTCACAATTGGGATAAAACACAAATAAGAACCCCTAGAAATTGCACTCAGATTTTGCGCAATGAGTTAGATTACTTTCCAACTCTACACACAACGCAACTGGTCCCAGAATCTTGCGTAAAATGACCTTCGAATATTGCATTTTAATATCTTATCACACTCAGAGACATAAGCCTTAATTTTGCAAGATTATTTCACGTAAGTTAGCTCAAGGTGATGCTCTAGTTGAGTCACGATACAGCTCCAACTCTTAGACGTTCTTTTAGTTATGTCCCGGGTGATTTCACTTCTACACGAAGAGGCCAAACTTATTGTATGAGGGAGTGACGCATGACACCAGAACCGATGAAATTGTCCTCTGCAGAATATAACCCCCTATAACTCTTAAGGAGCTGCCCATGGTCTGGGCTGCACAGACTCCAATATCGCAGGATTTCTACCCAGCCCATCCCTCTCCCTCCACCTCCGAGCAGCTACAGAAATGTTAGGTTAAGGTAATTTAGGTTAGGTTAAGTTAACTTAGGTTAGGTTAAGTAGGTTAGGTTAGGTTAAGTAGGTTAGGTTAGGTTAAGTAGGTTAGGTTAGGTTAAGTAGGTTAGGTTAAGTTAGGTTAGGCCAAGTTCAGTCAGTTTAAGATTAAGTTTAAAAATGCCTGTTCTTGAGTGCCGAGATAGAGGGTCGAATGGCCAAACACCAGCGGTCGTTGTCATAACTTATTATAATGATTTAATGCAGGTTCACTTTGGTATTCCGCTGTACTATCCACTTACTAAGTACTTGTAGTGTTTATAATGCAGTGATTAATAATAACTGTATAACGAACAGATAGGTTAATAAACCTCAGTAGTAATACATAGTTGAATAATTGGCGCGAATGGCAACTTCATGTAGCTACTCGGAGGTGGAGGGAGAGGGGTGGGCGGTGTAGAAATCCTGCGAGACTGGAGTCAATGTGTCTGGGCTATCAAGTTGGCATGAGAGCGGAGTGAGGAGTCTTGGCCTCGCTCCATTGCTTAGAAAATCAACAGGTGAGACGAGTCCTCACGCCCCTCTCACATTAGTACAGCCGTTTTCATTTGTCTCCATCCAGGGCTTAGAGCAAGAAGTGCCGACCTCGCAGTCAACAAGATAGCCCAGATCACGGGGACCTTTTTTAAACGTTATAGCGGAAATTTTTCTGGAGAGCACGAGATCACACAATTTCCTTACCTTATCCATCTCGGTTTTGCGTCTCACTTCCTCGAACACGAAGTTCAGTCCTTAATAATCATCTATTCTATTAACGCGTTTCTTGCGATACGACCCATCGGTGCGTCGTGATCAAGTTTTTCCGGCTGCAAAACGACCCATTGATGGATTGGCGGAAAATTTTAACGATCTTTTAAAAATTTATGGTACTTAATATACTCAGTTAATGCTTGGTATTCATAAAATTTTCAAAGTTTGATTTTAAATTTCAGTTGAATATTGAAGTTCAGCTTAACCCATTGCAGTCAACGTGTCAAGATATTCAAGCGAAATTGTGGGTCAGTAAACCCGCACACCATGCAGTCGACACCCGGGTAACACTCCCTACGCATTATAGATGATAGCACTTAATAATAGTCGTCACCGAATAGCAGAAATGGATGCATGAAGGGTTGTGCACATAACATTTTATTACCAAAGCTTTTGACAACGGTTGAGGTTCCACTAGATTCAATATTAGATTATATGTTATATAAGCCTCCCTATCCGCAACAATGGCACAAAATACATTTTAGCATTTAGTTCAAGGCTCCGTTTCCATTGCTGCGAAAATGTTTCCACTGGGGAGACAAAGAAGGGATCGTTTAGTAAGGACTAATAAAAACGAGGAATCGATGTACAAGATGTGCTCTACATTGGATACCCTGTACATTGAAACAGCACGTCATGAAGGATGAAGGCGGAAGAACCAAGAATCACAAAGAAACAGCGAAGAAAATACGAAAACTGAATGAAGCGAAGGGAATACGAAAAATAGAAGTCCCGCCGGCCTACCTATAACTGATGTAACCAAACCGACCATTCTTGAGTTTGAATAGAAGAGACTCGAAAGAAATTATGGCGATTGCAAACGTCTTTAATTGCCTATAACTTCTCATCCGAGGTTTTCCCCACACAGACCAAGCAGCAATGATCAAGCAAATTTTACTGAGAAGCTGCTTTGGAAGCTTTCGACTGTTTAGTCTGTTTAGAAATAGATTGGGAAAAATGCCATGGCGAATTGTTTTGATGTGGCAGTTTTTTCGTCGTAAAATTCTCATCTCTCACAGAAGAGAACTTGAGCTGGAAAAGCAATCCTTAATCCCGACTGCAGTTCCATAAGTCACTCAATACATTTTTTTTAAATAACTACCACGTTTTTCAAGTCACTATTCGGGTATCAAACAAATAGCTGTATTCCACAGTGAAATGCAGTGGGTATTAACAATAACTACAACTTAAAATTTGTTCTTCAAAAAATGTAGTCAAATCGAGCACCAACAATCATCCATCACTATTAGCTTTAAATGCCAAATTAGCCTACAACAAATGACAGCCTTATTCGTAAGCTGATTTCATCCTTCGATAATTGCCTTTCTCTTAATCCTATCATTGGAAGTGTGATAGCCAAAAATTTCAAGTCATTTGTTGTTAAAAGTTATTTTGACAAGAAAAAACAAAAAATCGAGAACTACTAGGCTCATTAAAAGCGGATATCTTGAACCCGAAGTAAAATTTTTCAAAAACAAGAAGGTACTCACAGCAACTGACTTGGCATCATCATCCTGATCCTCTTCCATGGGCTCAACTTCGCGTCCAGTGCCTGCCTGCGGGGCTGTGCCGCAAGCTCCACCGCTCGACGGCGCGGGAGTGACTTGCCTCTCGCCTGAATGTGAAAAACAGCCGTAGTTATTCGCGTGAAATGGAAGTGCATCAAACTTTGAAACACTTACTTCAACAACTCATTCTCTGCAGGAAGTACTTTACCAAAAATGCTAACGAATGATAAAATGCAGTTCAAATACTAGAAAACAAATGGAAACACTCACAAAGTTTTGTTTACCGCTGCTGTGTTCTGTAGAATAATACATATTATAAAGGAGTATAAAGTTCCACTTCATACGAAACTTCATTAGCACTGAAATGACACAAATGATACGGAGTTTCGAGAGGATCCTTTTATCGTTTTTTCAAGTATTGGAGTTGACAAAAACCCACATATTTAAACCGAAAAAATTATTCCAAGACAAAGATAATGCAACATTATAAAGTAACCTGAAGCATAACAGTAGCTTTAGATCAAAATTTCATACTTACAAAGACAGTTCACGCTCGGCCTTATCACCTCAGATACACACCCTTTGATTTTGACGTCCCAGGAATGAGGTCATACACGGTTTTCAGATCGGACAAATTGACGCTGCCCCAATCTTGCTTGCATTTTTTGAGCGGGCACAGAGTGTCGCTCCTGTCCTCCATGCTGGAGGCACACTTGCGGCAACACGCATGACCGCAAGGCAGCAAAAGCGGCTTCTGCATGTCCTCATCGAAAGGTTTTTTGCACCCTTCACACGTGCAGTGCTTCCGATCATCCGACATTTTCAGCTGGAATAAAGAAAGCGAATCCTAATTATTAATTTTACTCCCAATACATGCATATACAAATTAATTTTAATACTAGGCATCAAACTGAATTGATAAAAATTCAATGAAATTGAAAACCGTTCCTATTTTTAACGTAGTACGCTCATAACCAAAATGACCATTTTTCATGCTCGAATTTTAAAACTTTCCCCTTTAAATCTATATACACTTGATACACATAACTTTCGCAGAACATCATAAAATATCAGTTTACCTCTTCAACTGACAGTTTCCAACTGTTTTTTCACCACATGCTAAACCGCCCTCAGACAGCATCATATTTTCTACTTACCACGAGCCTTTTCGGGTAAGCAAGGCTGATTCTGATGCAGCATTTTATAGTTAATTCTCTATCATCAACTTAAATCACATATTGATAATCAAATGCTATTACATTTTATGACGATCAACTCAATTCAGTTTTTGAAACATCCGATCGAATCAAATTCCCCCCCCAAAAAATTTTAAAGAACATTTAAACGTATCTGATTCAACCAACTCGACAAACAACTTAGTTTTAGAGCTATCAGATGAGTAACTTTAATTACAAATTTTTGGTGAATACTGTCGCTTACAGTTTTATTAACGTTCGATTATTAAATGTGAATGAAAATTAATATACATAAACCATGGAATATTCATTTATATATCAACTTCTGAGTTGGCATTGTAAAAAATTTCTTTGAAATCAATGCACGGCACAAATAAAATGGTTTAAAATTATGGTAATACGTGCGGTATAATACGAAACAAAAATTTGAACAATAACTTCTATGAATTGGAATGCACGGCACACAAAACGCCAAGCTATTAGTGCACTACGAAAATTAAGTTCTACGGTACCTCTCATTTTAGTCAGGTGAGCCGTTCATAAGGGTCCAACTGGGTGAATAGCTTACTTAACCTAGAATAACAGATCATTAGTATAAACGTTTTCGAACTCTTCACGCTAAACTTAGCTCTCGCCGAACCCAAGAATTTAATCCCTGCGAGAAGAATTGAAAAACATGTTTAGATAATTACTATATAAAATCAGACTTGACTACAAAGTGTGCTAAACTGAATTGAGGTGGCTCATCAGACTACGCTGACGCTAAAAAAAAGAGTGTAAACCACACCACTGTTAATTAGTTTCCTTCCGTTAAGAAAACAGATTGGTTCAACACCTGATAATATTAATAAAATCACCCAATTGTCTTTCCCAAGAAGTAACGTTAAACTAGCTTTACGACGCTTGAAACGTTTCAAAACAGATTAACTTAAGGGCGAGAATACGAGTATCGGTTAGTTGAAAAATGACTAGTTTGTGTATTTCCCATACATGAACTAAAATTTAAGAGCCGTCCATTGGCGTCTCGTAAATAATCTCTTCTACCTTGATTTCCGTACAAACTGAAGTGAACAGATAAGACTTATGAAAATTATCCTCAGGGGAAATGAGAGGAATTTTACAATGGTTATACTGCTACCCATTAATATCTATTCAACTAGTGCAAGACTGAACGTTAATTTCCGCTAGTTATGTAAAACGAGTCAAATTCTTCATACGTACCTACAACACTCAGAACATTTGAGGCTGGTTGCAAGAACTATAATTTAATTTAAGATCACAATTTATTATTAACCAAGAAGAATACCTCTTCAGGGAATAGACAAAATAATCCGTTCTTAGGAAGCATCTATGATTCTTCCGCTCCCTCAATTTCTTACTTAAGGATGCCCCCCTTTCTTAGGAACACCGTAGGGGAAAGGAGGTTTAATATAACTTATCTGATTTAAAACTCATATGAATCTCGAGTGATACCAAAAACTCCAAAATTTAAAAAAAATGATAACAGATTTATTTCAAACAAATTTTTATCAACTTGTGACCATAAATAAATCTCCAGGAAAAGAATGTCAAACTGACAATTATAACGTACAGACCTTATTCTGACATAAATATATTACATTCCTTGCTGCTACTTGAATCATTTCGTAACCACAAATGGAAGGAAGTAAAGTACATATTTAGAAAAATATCATGCCTCTTTCAACATATTAAACTATCCTCGTATGTATAAAATATTACAAGTCCCAAGGTCTTGCCTCATGAGAAGGTTCTCGACAAGATCTGTACGGGTGTAGTCCCTCATAACATAAGCTTGACTAACTTTATGATTATCCTATGCCCGTTGGAACAGACGACAGGACGTTAAGAAAAAACTATTATCCTTACCTCCTCATAACATAAGCTTGACTAGTCAACTTTATGATTATCCTATGCCCGTTGGAATAGACGACAGGACGTTAAGAAAAAACTATTATCCTTAACTGAGTATTTGATTTTAAATTCACTTGTAAGGCAGTTAAGTTATTTCAGTACATATATGATCAGTGTGAAACTTACCAAGAATTCTTTCCGTTAACACGCTTACAACAACCGGCACTGCGTTGCGGAAATCGTCTGAGCGAATTTCATCACAGTCAGTCGTTTTAAAGCTCAAACTCTTTCAACTTTTGACCAATAGGCGACCTCCGCGTAATCCCGAGAAGAGACGTTGATCATTCCTCGCTCAATCGAGCCGCGAACCAATGCCAGAATCTGGAACATTTTTATTTGCGTTTAGTTCACCCCCCTAAAAAGTTCTATTTATATATCTTTCTACGAGTAAATATATTTAATGAACCCTTTAATGTACAAGCACTAAAATCCTAATGTATCGTAATTCAGCTACCACTGCAGATGTGCTCGTTTTTTTCGAACGAGAATAACACATCCGTGTCGTTTCGGCACAATGCAGCGCTTTGCTAACATTTTATGACTCGTATAATTTTGTACACGTTTCTCGTAGACGCCTCTAATTACTCTTGAATTGAAGCTCATAAATTTTTGTATCAGCTAATATATCAAAATTTTTACTCATAGGGATGTTAGCAGGTCCAAGCTCAATGCACACGAGAGACAAAAATTGCATTGACACACCGTCACGCAATTAGCGTTGCCGCTATGCCCAGTTCAATTAAGAACGTTACAAAGAGACGGAGCAAGCAGTAACTGTGCATCATTATTAATTTACTAAAGTGCATAAACTTCACTAATTTAATGTGTTCTATGAGATTCCCATTGTAATAACAAGAGAAATCATGCTCAAAAAATTTATAAATTCATTTACAAATTCAAGGAGACACCTGGCGATTTATTATATAAGTATTGATTATAAAACTGTGCATCAATCGAATGTAAACTGCATTGAAGGAAGAATTTATTTATGGTGAATAATGTATCTAAATTACAAAGTAACTTTAATCCAAAATTTAATCCTGCTGATATATGATACTTTTTTACGTTTTCGATTCGAGTCTCACAGTACTGTCAGTTGAACCCTTCATCAATGCAGTGATGAAACATATGAATGAAACCTGCGTATTCAATTTGCATGGTTGAGCAACATACTAAGTGCTTTACTTTCTTCACAAATATAATGTGTTAATGAGATTCCCATTCTATCAACTCAATAGTAAATATGCACAAAAAATATATAAATTCATTTATTTATTTCAGGAGACACCTGGCGTTTTATTTTATAAGGATTGAAAAAGTTTCCTAAGATATATTTTCCTCAACAGGGATAAATTACAGACTATTAGGAATATTATGCTCTCAAGCACAGAGAGTGTTCTGCAAAGAAAGAAATTCTACACTAAGCATGAAACTCAAATTCAAACAATTTTTACTGAATTACCGTCACGTACTTATATCATGCCGTAAGTAACTTTGCGCTTACCAATACTTTTTCCCGTAAAACAAAAAAATACATTTCTAACTGATTCCTTCGAACTCTAGTAATTACCTAGAAGGTTGCCTATTATTACCTATAAGGTTGCAGTAAAAAATAAGAATGAATGCAAGAGATCATTTATTAACGAATTGATTTTCCTATGGTCTAAGGGTGAAAAAAGTGTTTCTATTAGTTAATGACGCTAAGTGTGCTGTAAAGCAGTTCAATTTGAAAATAACGATACTGATCCGGAACCAATATTATCTTACGCTCAACAAACGATCAAATGACTTTCAATATCCTACTTTGGATGGAAAACCAAAACTTCGAACGAGAACAGGATTGGAATCAAATGACTTTTTTCATATGCGACCATCAAAATAAACAGTTAGGAAAAATGCTTAAAATTTACAATAAAGAGGCATGCTTATAACGAAAAAATGCATGACGATTAAAGAAAGAACAGCATAAAATATAGAAAATTCACCTGGAAATTTAGAGGAAAACAGCGTCAATCAATATGATTTAACACGAGAAAGTCAGTGAGGCTGCTTTTGTCCCACAATTAGGAAGCAATTGTGCCCAACAGTATATAAATCCGAAAGCTCTCAGATCTGAGAAACTCAACGTGGCAATGGGTACCCTAGTAGGTGCCGTAAAGAAATCAGAATATCTGCGACGGCGACAACCGTGAAGTCTGCCACAGACGGAGTGCTGTCGCTGCTTTACCTCTTATTCAGTCACTGCGGCACGGATGAAAATGAGGTCACGAAAAATAGAGGCAAGGCAAGGGGAATGAAAGCTCACTGAAGTAAATGTGGAGGTGGAAGGAATAAAATGAGGATGAATAAATGAGATGGAGCAAAACTGAACGATTTGGATATATCTACGTAAGGATATATCTATGGATGTATCTCTCATATTTTTGTAGCTCAATCCAAACCCTATCGAATGACATATTTCGTGCACCACACCACTCGTTGTTATCCAGTTCAGAGACAAAAAAAGAGAAACAAATCCCACGAAACATGACAGGTACTCACCGTTGATACCTAGAACGCTCCCGACGCACAACTAGGTTCATCGCCATCGCGAGTACTCGAAGGTTTTCGCTTCTTTGTTGGTGTGATGCTCTTTTGCGCTTCTAAACCTTCCTGCATCGTGATGGACGTGTCGCTCAAGCTACGAAGCAAACACGCTGTGACAAACCCAAAATTGTGCTCGAGTACGGTGGCTCTAGCAACGTACAAAACCCGGTCGAAAGAGGCACTCTTCGTTTTAATGCACTTGAGCCACAGCTTCGAGCGAAGGCTCTCATTTGAGTCATGTGTGCGCTTCTTGAAGCACCGCATCAAGAGCTCCTGGTTTGTCAGGCCGACATACATCACGGTAGAAAAAACAAGGTAGAGTCAAACTAGTCTTCTTCTCGTCGACCGGATGGCAATGCTGACGTCATGGAAACAAACTAATAGCACCTCTCATATTGCATCTGACTTAACTGCTAGCCCCAAATCTGGCACCACTATTGGCCTAACGACACTTCGCTATGGTGACATCATAAAGTTTGTTTGAAATAAATCCGTTCTATTGGCTGGCCGAACAAGAGGTGTATTTTCCCCCATAGAAATGACTCCACCATGTTTCCTCTACCGTGACATTTATATATTTGTCGGATGTCGCGGAGGTGGGGACTGGACATCTTGGCCAGGAACAGATTTTTCGAAGCGTGCAAACCTGGTTCCTCTCCTGAAGCAAAAGCGCGCTGTACCCAGCACCAAGAATAGACTCCTGTGGGGTAATTTTGGTGCTTAGGCCCGGCGACTGTGCTTATCAAGTGGAAGTAGGCCCCATGATCGATTTCCTGACGGTGTCAACATCTGCGTCGTGTTCGTGCTTCCTGATGCTCTGACCAAAATACCTGGTCAGAGCGATGGCTGAATCAGCCAAAAACCATCAAGAGCACTCCTGAGGTTGGCCTTCCCTGCCTTCTCGGAATCCTTGAGGCGCCTGAGCCGAGTGCCCAGCCTCTTCGCTGCGTGATTCACGCACTCTTCCTTCACCATTGGGACCGAGTAGGGGTCATGGTCTACCATGGTAGGGGTCTGACGCCACCACTGCGTTGTGGGGCGCCGTTACCATCGCTCAGGGAGGTCACGTAGCGAAGTCCCTGAATAATATTGCGTCTCATTACTCCTTTAGTCATATATTAATGAATAACTTACGTAATAATACCCTTGGTGTGTTTATTTATTTGTTTCGTATCCACTTATTAAGAAACAACTTCTTTGATTTGAAAGATGACTGTATCTGTGATATTTGACTGTATCTGTGATACGAGTTCCACCAGTGTACAAGTACAAGAATATTTTAATCTCGGATACTATTAGGATGGATATATTTGTTTGTCATCTACATCTGAAAGATTTATTCAAGCAAAATGTTGATTCCCATAATTTTTCACGGGCCGTGTACACAGTTGTATGATAAATCAATAAATTTTATGAACATAATCAATAAATTAATCAATAAGAATAAAAATCATATAACAAACAATTATAAATAAATCAAAACTGGTGAGGTTTATATGAATATAAACCTCACCAGTTCCTCGAAACGACTGAAAAATTCTGACCGAGGCTTCTCTCTCCATGGCTCCAGACTTCCTTCGAAGTTCCGCTCACATCGAGGGCAGCACTTCACCTCCCGTGCAGCGAATATGCCTCAGGAGCGAGAACCGTCTTTTTCTGCACGCACATCGCACACAGGTTGGAGAGGACTTCAAAGTCAATGACAACGCCAGTGTTGCACTCAATGACAATGACACAACGATATGCGATCGATGGCCTCTTGTCATCCAGGCGACGTCGAAACTGACTGCAATATCGAGAAGTCCGCTCCCACTGTAGCCCTCCTGAAGCCAGCGGCAGCGCTTCACGGCATACACCGCCTGCCGCTGTAGCCATGGGTGGTGGTGCTCCATCTGGTCATACAGGAAAGCTGCATGGGTACAAGTGAGTTAGCTGTCAACTCATTTTTTTGGGTATACTAACGGGGGAAAAAATATACAGCCTTTACTTCTGAAATCTTATTTATTTGTCACAAAACAACAACAATCCTTTTACTTTGGAGGCATGAACTTGGAGATTAATCATTTAATTTGTCTAACCTAACTTAACCTAACCTTAACATCAAAAGGAAACTATAAATTAAAAGTGGTGACAGATAACTCACAAGTATCGCCGCATGATTTTAATAGGCGCGCTCCGAGAAACCAGGTAATGAGGGGTTTGTTGCCAAACTCCTCATCCCTGTAAAACCATCATTTTTCAGCACCGTAGAATGAACAGTTGATAAATCATGTATCTTGAAGGGCGTGCTACTATCATCAAGAATCCTAGCTATTGGTCCACCAAACAACGATTCCTCACCACATGCACATTGGCGTGTGACTGTTGGCATGACATGCGTAAGAAGAGTCACATCTACAAAGGGTTTAGAACATTTCGTGCACATGAGCTGCCGACATTGCTGCAACAAAGCAACCGGGACGACACACTCACTACCAACAGCATTGATGGCAGTCGGAAATGCGTATTTTCAGCGAGACCACCAACATCTTTCGGATGTCCAATGAGGTGCGTGCAACAGGTAAGGGGTCTTCCTATACTTCTCTTTAGTAACATTAGAATTTTTAGTAAAACATCGGCATCTTAGGATGCTTTATTTCCAATCAAGCCTGATACAAATGATCTTAAGCATTGGTTTTTCAAATGTCTTATAACTAACACTATATATAGGACACCATGACGGTTCCCCCGTGAAGCCGGTACCCATTTCCGACACCTGGGTTGAGTGGGGGTATTGTGCTTGAGCTCTCCCTTATACCCAACGGGGAAAATCGCCGCGCGAGTGCCGGGATACGAACCCTCGTCTCCAACATTCAAGGCCGATCCCTTAACCACTGTACCACTGCATAGTAGTGAAGTTCGGATACACAACTGCTCATCTAGCTGATTTTCTCGGCAGCTTTGCAGAAATTGAATGGAAATTAAGGAGAAAGATCAAATATCAGTTCACAGCGTGCACAATCAAGGGTCGCGGTGAACTAAACAAGCGCTCCGTTCAACTTCTGACGCCATCTCGCGGTAGCGAATAGCGATGCAATGGCTACCGTCATGGTCAACCATGGCTGCTGTCCTTATGATTGCACCATGGCTGGACTCCCGAGTCTCCGCACATCCAAGTTTTTGAAAAATTTGAGACCGTCCGGAAACTCCGATACTGGAAAACGGTGCAAATCTTGTATGAAATGCTGTGGAGCCACGCAATTCGTAAAATTTCTGTGCAAATTATGTAAACTATAACCTACTTTTTACTTACATCATAATCGGAACTCTCTAACGAAAGTGTTTCATACGGAGTGATTAAAAGGAGAACTTAAATGAAAGTTCACACAATGTTCCTTTATATATGGTTAAAAACTCTAAATAAATTATGATTCGGATTAAATCATCCAGAGAGTAGAATTACGCTGACAAACTCTGCTTTCCGCTTCACGAAAATTCTTCAAATCTTATATAATACTGGTCAAAATATTTACCCAAGGAAGCAGAATTAATTACTCTTTAAAATCGAGCTTCCTTTGTTAATAAAAAATATGAAGAAAATACCGAGACCTCAATGAGCGACGGTAGCACCAATTATGTGAAAATTGTGAAAGCTATTTTGAGAGATTTCCAACCATTTGATGTGTATTAATTTTAGGCTGATATTAAATCCGCAAGATTCATTCATATGTTTCATTACTGTGATGATGAAAGGTTCATTAGACACTATTGTGAGACCCCAATCGATTAACGTTACTTAGTTTTCTGATCAGTACTTATGCAAAAAACGTCAGGTGTCTTTAAATTTGTAAATAAATTTGTAAAATTATAATTTTTGTGCGTAATTTTCTCTACTTTATTACAGTTGGAATCTCATTGAATACATTAAGTACATGGAGAATTTTATGCACTTGGTAATAAAGAACAATGCACAGTTACTGCTTGCTTGGTTGGTACATCTCTGTCACGTTCTTATAGGGTGCATAATGACCAAATCTGCATGAGAGACGAATTTCGCTAGTGCACAAGTACAAGAATACTTTAATAATGTGTACTATTTGAATGAATATATTTGTTTGTCATCCATATCTTGAGACTTAGTTGAAGGAAACTATCGAACCACATCACATTTGACAGGTTTAAGTATGATATAAATAGCGTTCAAAAAACCTATTTCATAAAAGTTCATTCATTCAACAAGGTAAACAATTTTCAAGTGCATATAAACAAAAAATATATTTACCTATGTTGTTATTAGTAGACGTCCTGTAAAAAATTAAAAGAGTCGATAGTGCTTTATAAAGCATGTAAAACCTTTCATCGAATTGGCTATAAAATGAAACTGCATTGCTCTCTGTTTTCTTGAACAACGCCAAGTGGGCGATGAGCGTATCTATGACACAGGTATCACTGCCTCGTGAATTTTCCCTGTGTTAATTCTTTACGTGTGGACAGAAAACATTTACATCCATCTTGATTATACCCATGATTTAAATATTATATTTTTCCCCGAAAGGTTCTTGAATCCGGATCCCTAATACGTTCAACAAGTTCGTCCAGCAACGCCAGATGGCCACAGACAAAAAGTTACATGTATCGGAAGTGTGTGAATGAACATTGCATTTGCATCTTTAGAATACACGATGGCTCTTGCAATTATGGATAATTCACTGTTCGAATTTATCCGGCAAAAATGCCCCAGTAAATATTTTTGCAATCGAGTGCAGTAGCATACAAGTTAGTGAGTCCGATGGTGTTGAAAAGGCGAATAGCCTCTTAAGTTACTGCCCTCAATGTATTGTTATTACAAATAACATCTGTTCACTCAAATGATCAAAAAAAGGAGCTGTGGAAATAACAATCAATGACAGACATCATTACTCGGCCTTTATGCAAACGAAGGATCAGGCTGTACTGAAACTAATAAATAGACAAACTATGACATAAAGCACTGCAGTGCCAAATAGGGTTTGCATCCCGGGATCCCGGATGATTTGGGGCTGAAGTTTCCCGGTCCGGGAATTCCTTTTTTTCCGGCAATTCCCGGGGTTCTAAATGGTATACATACTTCAAGGTATTAGTGAGAAAATAACTTAAAATCATGCTTTTTCCCGGGAATTTCCGGTATTCTAAATTGTATGCATACTTAAAGATATTAGTGAGAAAAAATAACCTAAATCATGCTGTTTGATATGATTAATCATGTAGTTCAACTATTTCATCAGAATATATTTTTTGGTTTGGTTTGGCAGGTAATGCATAATAATAGACTGTAATAGATACGAAGGTAACGGCCAATATTGTAGAAACTAAAGCCTCTATGTTACGATACTATGTTAAAGATGTAACTGGAGAAAGTGCGAAGTGTGTAAAGTGAGGCAAGATTTTACTTTGCCAAGGCTGGTCTACCAGTGGTTTGTTACGTCACCTAAAGAGTGAGCTGAGAAAAAAGAATTCGTATTGGAACAAAGCGCCCTCATGCAAGGAACAGCAGTAGTGAAAGCACTAAACCTAAACAAACAAAAATAACAAGTTTCGTAAAGGTGCGTCAAAGTACTCCGAGAACAAGTGACCAAGCCTGTAGCCGTTGATGGCGTGTCAGTAAATACAGTTACAAAGAGTGAATTCATTAGGGAATCCTTCTCAGATAAAGGTTTTTCGCTCCCTAAATCGCTAAAAACTGCGATTGGTATGGGCAACAAATTACAATAGCATAAATGAAAAATATAATGAAATCCCGGCATTCCGGGAATTCCCGTGATTGTCTTTCTGAAATTCATTTTGTCCCGGGATTGCAAACCCTAGTGCCAAAGACTCTTTTGACATCAGTGGAGCACGATCAGCGTTGTTGATGCAGTACTCCCAAAATATGTAGAAGAAACTTGCCGGGACTATCATTTTCAAGACTATCAATGATGCATAGTTGAACATTCATGTGGCGGAAAGTAAGATTTATAGTTAAAAGAGTTTGAATTTATTAAAGAAATTATACAGATGGAATTTTAGCACAGGTTTTACACACTGATATCGACTTCTCTATTGAAGCGAAATCTTCAAATTTCTCCATATCCGTCATCTCCATTTGTGTGTAATAGCACTTATCAGTACTGAGCGTAACTTACACATAGCGATGTCAAGTTATCAAGTGCAGGAGATATAAGTTTATGGGCGACCATTTAAATTTTATTTTCTTCTCTCTGTTGTTCTTATTCCTCCTGTCTTCGTTCTGCATAGGGTGCGTCACTCTTTACGAGGTGTAATGGAGTCGTCCGACCCACGTGAGTTTGTCTATCTCAATCAAATTTCATTTTTATCAATTTTGACCTGCTCTTTTCTTCTTGCTCTTAGCAACAGGCATGGTTACACTCTTCTTTTTGCTACTTTAGGAGACTGCGAAAGTTTACGCATCTGAACGATACCGAGGCGCTCACGAGAGCACCCATTCTTGCACGTCTTAGTTGCTGGCATCCTGGAGGTATTTTAGTTTGGTTGTTGAGGTGCCTAATCCTCCCCAGCAAAGCGCCTTTTGTAAACCTTAACGCCAGAAACTATAGCTCACTCAGGATTGTGGCTTGACAAAATGCGCGGAGCCAAAGTAGATACACAAATTTCTCCCCCTTTCACCTTCCACGTAGAACCCTAATGTTTGTGATCGTAATTAGTCAAGTGGCTGGTCTATGTTACGTACGTGAGCCGTGCTCCCTGATAACGTTGTGGTGTGAGACGAGTGCGAGGTGAGACAGCGTAGTGCGTCCGGCTGGACTCACTTCGTCTCATGTATAGACCTTCCAGTGGCTTTGGCCTGTCTTAAATCAACGTCTCGAGGTGTTTGATTTCAAACCTTCACACTAAGCTACTTCACACATTTTGTGAATCAGTTTTAAATTTATTGTTCAATTTCCCCACAAATCTACGTTATCTAAGTGATTTGAATCTGGGCGGATTTGCTAAAAGAACAATTACTTAGCTTCGAAAGAAGACACGATACATCATCAGCTCTCTGAAGGCCACTTCACAGCGTTGCAATTCTAGTGACTCGGAGCATGTTTAAAAGAGCGAAGTGATAGAAGCGTATAACGGATTATAACTCTGTAAACTTCCAATACCACCCGGACAAATTATTGTCTATCTCGTGTTTCAGCTGCACTTGAGCTATCTCTACATTTTTTAATTTTCATGCAGAGAAAATGAATACTACATGTTTAATTCAGTCTTAAGTAGGATACCTGTGCCACAAACAAGCTCACCTTGACTCAACAACAGTTCGCGTCTCTGTGTTCTTTCATCTCTCCCATGCATTGGCACAGACGAGCCAGTGTCTCTACGGAACGTTTTACGAGAGGATGCTTTGCTGCTTCCAGTCGCGATCCACAATCATACATCTTTTCGAACAATAACCCTTGATACTTTCTTAGCATTGTGACTGAAGCTGATCTGTGTCGCACTCGTGAGAGTCGTAAATCTGATGCTGTTTCAGGTGTGAAAGATTTTTTTTTGAGGTGAACTAATACTTGTAAAAAGTCGATCTCCGCAAGCACTATTGTTCGCCTTAAGGATGCCGTCGAAAACACGAAGTAGAATCGCATTCCAGTTATTTTTTATTGCATTATTGACTTACTGCCAACTTTCACAATGTCAAGAGTCCTGTAACATTTTCACAAGATTGCCCACAAGCAAGGTTGGGCTCAAGGATAAAGAAAGCTGCAGTAGTTCTTGCGAGCAGTGGACGGGCTTAGGAACTTGTCAAGTGGATCCGACGTGTTTCTTCAAGACCACGATTTCTTTAGTTGAACCGGCAGCTTATGGTCATCTACTGGACGTGGCCACTCTCCAAAGTCCTTCGGACATCGAGAAGAGAATGAATCTTGTGAAAGTTCTAGGGCGAAATGCGATGAATGAGATCAATGATGTGTTCGAAAGTATTGCAGAAATTCACTTCAACTTCGAGGAAGCTGCAGGTGTGAGACTAGTGCCCCCGGGTCCATTCTACCTGCCGCCAGATCAAAATTTGAACGTCTCCTCAGAAAGTAACTTGATTTGTTCTAATAAGTGTGAGTTTCCGGAAAAGATTACGTGCAAGCTCAGTGTATTTTGTTATTTCAATGAAGAAATAGCTGAACTTCAACTGAAAAACCACCCACTAAGCCATTTACTCAATTTATCAAACTTGGACAGTGAGGCTCATAAATTTGACGACGAGAGTGTGCTTGAAGAACTTTTTGGTAAGCTTCAAATCGAGAGAATTCAGCTGAAAACTTTTCTCTCGTATGCATTCAAGACTTATAACATTATGGTAGACATTAATAACCGTAATATTGAATACATAACCAACCGCTTGCAAAATTCTGAGTTCAGCGAAGTCGAAAATGTGGTTGAACATTGTTCCAATGTTTACCGTCCGCTGCTGCATCGCCCGGCTAAACTTGAGTGTGTTGATGAGTTTTTGAGGTTTTTTTTCGTTAGAACGCAAAGTTTGGGTTCCGGAGTCTCAGGTTTCGCTGGTGGTTCTACTCCTGCATCAGACACGGGTGTGGTTAGTCCTAGGGCGAACTGCCCAGGTATCTGTGTGAATGTTGATAAAAACGGTGACTGTGTAAAGGATATATCGTGCATGAAAAGCCGATTCAATTTCTTTTAGCTCAAGTATTTATGATTCTTACTGATGCCACGCAAATGCTTGCTAACCATTCAGAATGAGTTGAGGAGAAACATTTATAGGACGTTCTTAGAATCCTGTAGAAACAGACATTGAAGAGAGTTGTTGTATTAAAGACCCTCCTCTGTTACTGCGCAACTCAAACCTCACCTTTTGGTCATGTTGGAAGTGCCAGACGTGTGTAGCGACGCACTATGGTAAAGTAGCACCTGTAGGACAGGACCAAAATTACGTCCCTGTTCAAACATGCGGTGCTAATAATTTTATCTGTATTTCCACCACCATTCTTTAACAGTATGTTTTAAAATTCACATAAAATGCACAATTTCAACATATGGTGCGACAAATTTTCGTTTGTATTTATATGTTAAGGAATTTATTTGTTAAATTTATACGTGGTAATGAAAACGAGAAACAAAACTGTGACGAACGTCAGTCGAGTAGCACTTGTCCAGAATCAAACCTTGTTAACCAGCAACCCCGTCAAAGATTATCTAGAGTACCATGAGGACTTAGAGTACCTGACTAATCATCTAGAGTACCTGACAACCTATGTACGCGTCTCCAGATCTGTGAACTCACGCTACCTATGCTATGAGGTTTAAGGGCGTTCGCTTTACGCAAAGAACTAATTTACTTTGGCACTCACTCAAGTCAAGGCACAAGAGCCTTTTACCTCGTGATTGCCGTGCGGGTGGTGGCAACTCTGTGCCAATGGCCGGGAAGCGCTAGTGTCAAAAGTCTGTCGATGCTCCCGTTCTCGCATGATCACCTGTGCTGCATGCCAGATACCGCTATTCTACAAATCATTCTCTATCGAAACAAAATGTTTATTTGGGTAAGACGACAATTGTTTGTAACGTCAATTCAAACTAAATATTGCGAGTAATTGTAACGTCAAATTTCATACATTAAAACAATAAACTGCTAGTATCTCACAAACCCAAGTGTTCTGAAAATTTCATTGAAAAAAACTGTACATCT
>JACJUY010000605.1:133189-179755 GCA_014220935.1 Platorchestia sp. MABIK | reverse complement strand
AGAATGATTTGTAGAATAGCGGTATCTGGCATGCATCGCAGGTGTAAGCAAGTTCTGGCGGTATCTGGCATGCAGCACAGGTGATCATGCGAGAACGGGAGCATCGACAGACTTTTGACACTAGCGCGGCCGGCGCGCTTGGATTTATCTCTCCAGTGTCGTCCCATCGAGGGCTAGAGTCAGTTTCTTCTCGGGGGTAAACAATGCCCAAATAATGTCGTTTATTGTTTATTTTTCCTTAATTTTGAACGAGCGAATTCTTCATCACGTTTGTTCTCGTTTTGACTGTGTTAGATTGAACTAGGAAGGAGCAGTGTCCAATGTTACGTTCGTGCAGGAATGTCTGAAATGTCTCTTGTATATATTTCATCGATGTGATGAATTTATCCTGCACTAGCTTTAAAATTTTTCCTAATGATTAAAACTGTCATATATATGCATGTCCACGAAAAATGTCTCCACTATTTTTCAATAATAATATCATTATATAAATATATCGTATCACAGTTCAATTACGATTCAATTCTTTAGCTTTATCCTATAAAATTAATTGTATTGGTGACACCTAAAATCATTGGATGCATTTTTCTGTGGACACCCTGTTTAAAGAAATGAACAAATAACGATGTTTATATCTTCGCATTTCTGTCTATAATCATCGAAACTTCTGATGCACATGGATGGAAGTACATAATGAGAGTGTCAGTGATGCGGGCTTTACTCCATCGCGCATATGATGATATCTAAATCATTGGTGTAGTTAGGACAGGTTGATTTGGTTGCTTGTCCTGTGTGAAATATTACTGCTTGTCCTATGGTAAGGCTGCTTGTTCTGTGTGAAATATTACTGCTTGTTCTATTGTTAGGTTGCTTGTCCTGTGTGACATACTACTGCTTGTCTTATTGTTAGGTTGCTTGTTCTGTGTGAAATATTACTGCTTGTCCTATTGTTAGGTTGCTTGTCCTGTGTGACATACTACTGCTTGTCTTATTGTTAGGTTGCTTGTTCTGTGTGAAATATTACTGCTTGTCCTATTGTTAGGTTGCTTGTCCTGTGTGAAATATCACTGCTTGTCTTATTGTTAGGTTGGTTGCCCTGTGTGAAATATTACTGCTTGTCCTATGATAAGGTAGCTTGTCCTGTGTGAAATTTTACTGCTTGTCCTATGGTTAGGTTGTTTGTCCTGTGTGAAGAGCAATGCCATCTCGTATTACCAGTCCAATTAAGTGACGTACGTGCTTTATTGGTCGTTCTTAAAAGCGGTCATTTATGACAAGACGCATACACTGGTCATTTGAGATCAGTTCACGTTGAGGCGCTGACGTATTATTATGAAACGTGTAGTAAGACGCCCTAAATTGAAGTGTGTTGAACACAAATTTACTCTATGCAACAGGCGTCTATAGCGTAGCTAGCAAATGTTTTACTATTTTACTAAATTAGAAATTCTCCCAGTGCTGAATTTCTCAATTTTACTAGTGAAGTTAATGAATTGCAGAACGCACTCGTAAATTATAAAATTGGTTATTCGATTCGTGCAAAAGAACTGCTGCTTCTGATTACCTTGACTAATGTGAGTATTCTGAATACTAGTTTGCGTAGAAATGTAAAAAATTATTCAGTACGCGTAAAATTCCCCATCGAAATCAATGACCGAATAAAACGAGTGGTCTGATCGAGTAATATGACCAGACCGGAAAGAATGCCTCGAGACGGAGTATTGAACGTTCTAGACTCTAAATCATCTTGATATCGATGAAAGTTTGAAATATTAAACTATCTTAACAAATAATTACGAAACAATCTTCCTTCTCATTGAAAATTTAAGAGATTTATAATTACGTTAAAAATAAGTTATACGGTTGTAGCATTCATTTTGTATCGTGCTCAAATTTTCGAGTGCTTGATAACTATCTTCAAAAACAGTATTTGAAAAATTTAATCGAGAAAATAATAAAAGTAATCGTTTTAGACTTCAATTAGAGTATGAACGTAAATAGATTTTAAGTAATTTGGTGATAAAATCTGCATGTTTGGTTAAAGATGATTTAGATCCAGTAGTCTTTCTTTGCCGTTTTCGAAGGGTCGTGTAAGTGTCAGGCAGAGCTAAGAATTGTTGCCATACTGTCCAAAACTTTTTTTCTAGCTTAATTGAGGCACCATGATTGTAATGACAACACTTTTGCCCTCTTTGCTTCATGTATTCATATTTTCCTATCTTTAAAATGTTTGTATGCACGTGCCACAATCACAAAAAGAGCCAATACGCTGCTTGCGTATAGTATGTAGCCTAGCTCCGTTTTTTGGGAATTTTAGAAATGAAAATAGCATGTTATTCTACTTTTGAAAATTCATCGAAATTGAATGACATTTTCAGAAAATACTGGCTTCCTCGTTAAGGAAATTTTCATAGCAAGGTACGAGAAAACCTTGCTCCCTTTAGTTCATGTTCTTTGTAGCTGAGTGAATGGTACGTAGCGTCAAATTGGCTGTGGTGAATGATTTTCAACCCTAGGACACAAACTACACTGGGGACGTCACACCAATGTAAGCCCTGGGTAAATATTGCCTCGTTTGAAAATGAATAAAATATAGACTAAAAACATGTAATGAACGTGCTGATGACTCGGCTTGCATCTCTCCCCTCTCAAAGTTACTTTAACCATGACCTAATACCATAGAGGGGACTTCAAAAAACTCCCGAAAATGTTGCCTTAAGTATCTTTTGAAATAAAATATAAAACGAAAATGATTAAATAATGAATTTGTCATTTGATAATGAACCAGTTAGTATTTAAATTGTTGATAAATCAATTATTCTTCAATGAAAATTTTGTGTTCTCCGGTTGCGTGCACACACCAGCGGTAAGATTCCAAAACGCAAGTTTCACTAAGATTGCAATTCACCACACGAAGGATGCCGATGTGCAAGACCGTCACTTGTACCGTGATTACAAATGACATGAAATTATATTGAATTACTTTAAACGATATCTTATAACTCAGCCCTAAATGAAACGAACAAGATTTGTTATTTATACATGTTTCCCTGTGCACAATTCACGAATTAAATTTTACAGTAGTTGCTCCAGTTTAGCATCATCAAGTTACAGAGACTGGCAGAGTACGTAGCTATCACTATACTACGTCCCACGCGGGATTTGCGTTTGCATTTAAAAACAAATTTCACTCTGCTCAAAAGTGTGCAAGTTTTGAGACCAACGAAATTTTTTCATTTTACTTTATTGGATGAATTTTTTCGCTTGAAAAACAAAACAGCAAGTGTTCGAGTGATGACTCAGTTTATGAAAAAATAAGTTTTTCTGTTTGAAATAATTCTTTCTATGATGAACAAATCATCATTAATAATGCATATCTTAAATTCTTCCTTCCCTAGGAGAAGCGCTCGCCTGATATTAGAAGTCAATGCATGACCCCGGCTGAGGAACTGAGGAGATTGGTGTAGCTTTAATAAACGAGGTGCTGTTTGATCTTGTGTTTCATAACCTGTGTCCTCCAAACTTCACACGTTTTCTGAAATCGAAATCTCAGAGTTTGAACTTATTGAAATTTGGCATTTAGACAACCTTCCAGAGCCGGCAGATTGTGAGTATTAAACTTTTTCAATGAGAAGAACGTTACATTAGAGGATAAAGACCTTGGAAAACAGCGCTTAGCTCAACTCCGTTGCCAAAGCGCTTTCGTTACCTCTTGTGCCGCAACGATGACGAACATTGTTTGATTACTGGCTGGTCAGTACTTCTGAGCGTTACCATTTTGTACTGAAGTGGCCCAGGTTTCAAATCTACTGCAGGCTACGAATTAACACACACAGTTATGCATTCTTTGTCTGTAAAGGTCAAGATATACACGCATGGGGAAACATCAGAAATTACAGGAAGAATTCCCAGAGTTCTTTTCACAGACCTCCGTAACGAGACTACACGAAAGTTTTTTTTTGTCCCAGTGATAAGGCTACAGAAATAAGGCAGATGTTCTAAACGAAATTTTCTCGTAAATTTCAGTAAAATAATTCCCTGTATATCAATCTATTGCAGGCTAAAAATGATACAGCAGAGAGCTACAATGTTGGCTGGGCAATTCATAACGAAAAAAAAACAAAGTGACAAAAAATAAAAATTTAGAGCAACGGTCACTGATGGTAACCACCATCATGACAATAAATTTTCAGGTAGAATTCAAAGACAGATGTTCTCAATTCAACACCATCACCTTCAATAGATTCACGGGCTAGTCTCCAGTGCTGCCTGCCAAGTTACATTCGTTGCACAAAAGAAAATAAGCAAGTAAATCAGATACGCGTACGTCAGCAGAAGCCCATCCATTGGGGCTTTCTCTAATGAAAGAATTTTGAATCAAAAGCTTTAAGATGAACAAGTCGAGAATATATCTAGTAACTACACTTTTCCTTATACTTCTTCCGAGTTGATGTTACACTATTCTTACATTTGAATTTAGCTCATCAAAAAATAACATAAACAAAAACGAATCCTTGAGTAAATACGCTGGTTCAGAAATTCCCTTAAAAAACTTACCGAACGAGGAAGCAACTAGACGTTACGGTAGGAGGTTCAAAACACGATCCGTTCAGAAACCAAAAAAAAATATACAACGAAAAATCAAATGTAAACATTCCTCAGATTCTTCACCTAATGTGAATTCACCCTCGATTTCATCAGTGTGTTTGTGCGAAGAAATACAGTAAATCGTGTTCTCAAACTTTAGTCAAGCACACACAAGAGAGTGTTCATTTAATTAATTGCTCAAATACGGGTTTAATAAACTTCGCGATTTTGAAGTGTCGCTCAAGGAAATGAACGTCGGTTAGTAAGAGTGCTTCCTACAGGAGAAAATCACCTAGGGAAGAATCAAGAACACCAATATTTTCGTGGGGCATAAACAAAATTCACGTGAAACAAAAAGTTCCTGATAGAAGAAATATGCGTCTTAACATGTGCGGTAATACCAATTTATGCGACATGAAAAAACTCTAAAACTACAAATAGAAATTAAAAATAAAACAATTAAAAAAGGTTAACTAATGATTACGTATTTGCGACGAGAAAAGGAAAAGCTCTTTGAGGATCATTTAGAGGGGGTCTGAGCCTTAAGATGTATAGCGACTCAAGGATGCGTAAATCAATCGTGTGAGGGGCACCTGCAAGGATTTTAAAATGATTCACGGAAACAGGGACGTTACAGTTTTCAGCTTGGGATCGAACAGAGGACAGTAGAGGGGAACCAAGAGGACGACCGGTTCTTCAACTGCACCCAGCGTGCTCGGCTACTCTGGACATAAGAGTACGACAGCTGGAACCTACGTACTGTGATTCACAACGTGAACAACTAAACTGGTAAACTCCAGAGATGCACATTAAAGCGGAAAAGGGATCCGATTGTCAAATTGTGGACAAGAATCCAATGAATTTTAAGTTGTGGAAAGAATTTGCTGATTAGGAGTTGTTGAACTCCCTGATTTAACTTAATCGACTGCATGGTGTCCAAAGTAAGGAAGCTTGAGGAAAAACTTCTGTTGATTACGTGATTGGAGTGCTGGAGTGTGATCATGTCGGGGAATTTTAATCTAAAATTTATGATCACACTCCAGCACTCCAATCATGTAATCAACAAAAGTTTTTCCTCAAGCTTCCTTACTTTGGACACCAGTCGATCAAGTTAAATCAGGAAGTTCAACTCCTAATCAGCAAGTTCTTTCCACAACTTAAAATTCAATCTATTCTTGTCGACAATTTTACAATCGAATCCCTTTTCAGCTTTAAGGATAAGCTGCCCCCTGCTATGTGCTTCTCTGGGGTTTACCAGTTTAGTTGTTCACGTTGTGAAGCACAGTACGAAGGTTCCAGCTGTCGTACTCTTATGTTCAGAGTAGCCGAGCACGCTGGGTGCAGCTGAAGAACCGGTCGTCCTCTTGGTTCCCCTCCACTGTCCTCTGTTCGATCCCATGCTGAAAACTGTTACGTCCCTGTTTCCGTGAATCACTTTCAAAATCCTTGCAGGTGCCCCTCACACGATTGATTTACGCATCCTTGAGTCGCTATATACATCTTTAAGCTCAGACCCCCTCTAAATGATACTCAAAGTGTTTTTCCTCTTCTCGTCGCAAATACGTAATCATTAGTTTACGTTTTTTAATTTTTATTTTTCTTTTTTATTTATAATTTTAGATCTACGATTATTTCCTGTCTATGTTGTAGTATTCTTTTCAATAGTGTAGTTTTAAATTACTTACATTCATTTTGTTTTGACGCAGAATTCTTTTGCTGAAGATGAACTGTTTAGTTCGAAACATTCAATTTTATTCATTTAGACTTTACTATTTGTATCAATAAAATGACCATACGTACCGCGATTTTCGCCTTACTTTTCATTTTAAGAATCAGACGCATCAATGCGGATTGAATTTTAGATGAAAAAACTCAAATGTTGCTCAGCTTTTAGAAAGTCAATGGCTGGGGCAAACTATATGAAAAGCAGGAATTAAAACTGTGAACCGCCCATGAGTCTAGGCGTCTCCCTGATGGTGCTGTGAGGCCGCACATTGTAGTCCGCCAGAGGTCTATCGTTTTGCAACGTCCTCCCACCCAAACTGAAACGATTGCAAGAGCTGGAACCTCCTGGAAGTCGGCTAGCGACGTCAGCGATGGTATCACGCTCTGGATCAGCGTGAACAGTATGCGTACCTTTACCAGCTTCGACGTAAATTTTAATGTTGCAATCAAGAAAAGATCACTCAAAAAATGAAATCCTGCCCTCAAGTGATCTAGAAGTCAAAACGATGGCCACGTACTTTCTTCAACGAGAGCTGACAGTGGGAAATGGATAAGACTATAGTCAAATATCAAGATTCTGCATCAAGTCGCATCGTCGAAGTGCGATAAGATATATACAAGGGGCATTCAAAAAATACGCGGAATTTTGTTATTGTTTATAAATTTTTCTATGCAATGGATTAATTTTTCAACATAACCTCCGTCAAGGTTCGTGCACTTCTCCAGGTGGCGCTTGAAGAAATCTGAAGACCCCATCAGTGGCATTAAAATGGACGCATTTCAACTGTTCTTTGAGCTTCGCGAACAAGAAAAGTCAGATGAGGCTATGTCTGGGCCATAAGGTAGGATAGGAATTGCTGCCCATCGAAATTCTCTTAAAATTCTTTTGTAACGCGTGAAGAATGCGCAACCTTTTCTCTTACGAGCGAACAAAATTAACTAGCATTCATATTTAAGTTTCCAAGTACACAACTTGATAATAATTATTCTGAAAACAAAAGTGAAAACTAGTTTACCACAATAAATAGTTCCCATTTTAAAATAGTAAGGATTCTTATCCGCCACCCGGTAAAAATATAACACACATGCTCACATCCTGGAGGTATTTTTAGTTATGGGGTGTTGAGGTGCCTCGTCCTCCCCTGCAGAGCGCCTTTTGTAAACCTTATCGCCAGAAACCATAGCTCACTCAGGATTGTGGCTTGACAAAATGCGCGGAGCCAAAGAAGATAGAGAAATTTCTCCCCCGTTAATCTTCCACCTAGACCCCTAATGTCTGTGATCGTAATTAATCAAGTGGCTGGTCTATGTTACGTACGTGAGCTGTGCTCCCTGGTGACGTTGTGGTGTGAGACGAGTGCGAGGTGAGACAGCGTAGTGCGGCTGGCTGGACTACATTCGTCCCATGTATAGACCTTCCAGTGGCTTTGGCCTGTCTTAACTCTACGTCTCGAGTTTTTGGATTTCGAACCCTCACACTAGGCTACATCACACATTTTGTAAATCAGTTTTATATTCAGCGTTCAATTTTCTCACAAATCTACATTAATCAAAGTGACTTGAATCTGGGCGGATTTGCTAGAAGAACAATTACTTGACTACGAAGATATGACAACACAATACATCAGCTCTCTGAAGGCCACGTCAGTGCTCTGCAATTCTAGTGGCTCAGAACGTGTTTAGAAGAGCGGAGTGATAAAAGCGTATAGTGGATTATTACTCCGTAAACTTCCAAAACTACACGACAAATTATTGTGTATCGCGTGTTTCAGCTGCGTTTGAGCTATCTTTACATGTTTTAAATTTAATGTAGAGAAAATCAATACTACCTGGTTAGTTCAATCTCAAGTATGATATCTGTGCCACAAACAAGCTCACCTTGACTCAATCACAGTTCGCATCCCTGTGCTCTTTCATCTCTCCCTCCATTGCACAGGCGAGCTAGACGCCAGTGTCTCTACGGAACGTTTTACGAGAGGATGCTTTGCTGCTACCAGTCGCGCCTCACGATATTTAATCTCTTCGAGCAATAACCTTTACTACTTTCTTAGTATTGTGACTGAAGCTGATCTGTGTCTCACTCGTGGAAGTCATAAATCTGATGCTGTTTGAGGTATGAGAGATATCATTTTTGAGGTGAGCTAACACTTGTGGAAAGTTCAACACCGTAAGCACTATTGTTCGCCTTTAGGATGCCGTCGAAAACACAAAATAGAATCGCATTCCAGTTGTGTTTTATTGCATTACTGACTTACTGCCAACTTTCAAAATGTCAAAAGTCTTGTTCAGTCCTCACAAGATTGCCCACAAGCAAGGTTGGGCTCAAGGATAAAGAAAGCTGCACTAGTTCTTGCGAGCAGTGGACGGGCTTTGGAACTTGTCAAGTGGATCCGACGTGTTTCTTCAAGACCACGATTTCTTTAGTTGAGCCGGCAGCGTATGGTCATCTACTGGACGTGGCCACTCTCCAAAGTCCTTCGGACATCGAAAAAAGAATGAATCTTGTGAAAGTTCTAGCGCAAAATGCGATGAATGAGATCAATGATGTTTTCGAGAGAATTGCAGAGATTCACTTCAACTTCGAGGAAGCTGCAGGTGTGAGACTAGTGCCCCCGGGTCCATTGCACGTACAGCCAGATCAAAATTTGAACGTCTCCTCAGAAAGTAATTTGATTTGTCCGAATAAGTGTGAGTTCCCGAATAAGAGAACGTGCAAGTTCAGTGTATTTTGCTATTTTAATGACGAAATAACTGAACTTCAACTGAAAAACCACCCACTAAGCCACTTACTCAATTTATCAAACTTGGACAGCGAGGTTCAGAAATTTGACGACGAAAGTGTGCTTGAAGAACTTTTTGGTAAGCTACAAATCGAAAGAATTCAGCTGAAAACTTTTCTCTCGTATGCATTCCAGACTTATAACATTATGGTAGACATAAATAACCGTAATATTGAATACATAACAAACCGTTTACAAAGTTCTGAGTTCAGCGAAGTCGAAAATGTGGTTGAACATTGCTCAAATGTTTACCGTCCGCTGCTGCATCGCCCGTCTAAACTTGAGTGTCTTGATGATTTTTTGAGTTTTTTTTTCGTTAAAACGCAGAGTTTTGGTTCCGGAGTCTCAGGTTTTGCTGGTGGTGGGGGATTCAGTTCTACTCCTGCATCAGACACGGGTGTGGTTAGTCCTAGGGCGAACTGCCCAGGTATCTGTGTTAATGTTGATACCAACGGTGACTGTGTAAAAGACATACCGTGCATGAAAAGACGATTCAATTTCTTTTAGCTCAAGTATTTATGATACATACTGATTTCATGCAAATGCTTGCAAACAATTCAGGATGAGTTCAGGAGAAACATCATGTATAGGACGTTCTTAGAATCCTGTAGAAACAGACATTGAAGAGAGTTGTACTGGAGACCCCCTCTCTGTTAGTGCCCTACTCAAACCTTGCTTTTTGGTCACGCTGGAAGTGCCAGACGTGTGTAGCGACGTACTTTGGTAAAATAGCACCTGTATGACAAATTACGTCCATGTTCAAACACGCGGTACCAGTACTTTTATTTTCATTTCCACCATTTATTACTAATACATTTTAAAATTCACTAGAAAATTTTAACAAATGGTGTGGCAAATTTTTGTTTGTATTTATATTTTAGGGAATTTCTTTGTTAAATTTATACGTGGTGATGAAATCGAGAAACAAAACTGTGACAAACGTCAGTCTGGTAACACTTGTCCAGAATCAAACTTTGTTAAGCAGCAACCCCTTCAAAGATCATTCTGAGTATCATGCCCTACATGACAACCTAAATACGCCTATCTACACCTGTAAACGCGCTGCCTAGGTTATAGAGTTAGGCTTGTTCGCTTTACGCCTAGAAATAATTCACTTTGGCAATCGCACAAGTCAAGGCACATGAGCCTCTTACCTTGTGTTTACCGTGGGGGTAGTGGCAAGTCTGTGCTACTGCAGTAGCACAGACTTCGTACAAGCTGTCTTGGAGTGGCTGTCTTGGACAAGCCGTAAATAGCCACTCATGCTTAGCCACGCAGAAACATGGTGCGAGGATATCTTCTAGTGCAATAAAACCACGTTGGTGTAGGAGAATCCTCTCTTGAAAATTTTTCCGTTTGTTGGCATGCAAAATTGTGCAGTGGTTTTCACTGCCACATGTACCACACCTCACTTTCTCCGAACAATTCGCTGCGAAATGACCCCCTAAACAACGGAAGCATAGGTTGAAATTACTTATGAGCTGCCTCCTCATGCTCGGGTCTGCCCGTTTGAAGATGTCGCAGCTGCTGAGGTCATGCGTGTTGCTTTTGTGCGAAGTACACTTGAAACCGGTCGAAGAGTTTTGCGGTGCAGGTGTAGTTTCCGAGTCAGTGCGAGAATTAGACGCGTTTGTGAGCAACGAAGTATACTCGGATCGACAAGAAAGAGGTTTCTCATTGCCGTGGTTGACATTAATTGCAGAACTGGCTTTCAAGTCGTCGCACAAAGTTCAAAGTTCCCCGCCATGGCGGGGAAGCTTGAATTTTTCTCTCTAAAGCAGTGTTATTCACTAATTTTTGCAATAAAACACTTCGGTTCAGCCGAAGCCGATTAAAAGAGCCGCAGCTACTGCAAGTTAGCGTATATTCTATAAATGATATATTGAATAATTATTTTATATATTTTTCGAGAGCCGTGAATTGAGTCATCGCGAGCCGTGCAATGAATACCACTGCTATACAGCGTCGTCTATTTGAGGGCTCGAGTCAGTTTCTTCTCGGGGTAAACAATGCCCAAATAATATCGCTTATTATTTATTTTTTTCCTAATTTTAGAACTAGCGAATTCTTCATCACGTTTGTTCTTGTTTTGACCGTGTTAGATTGAAATAGGAAGGATCAGTGTCCAATGTTATGTTCGTGCAGGAATATCTGAAATGTCTCAAGTATATAGATCATCGATGCAATGAATATATCCTGCACTAGCGTTAAAATTATTCATAATGATTAAAACCGTCGTGTATCTGCTTGTCCACGAAAAATACATCCTCTAATTTAAAAAAAAATACTATTAAATAATCGTGATTCCATATTACAGTTCAATTCCGATGCACTTTTATAACATAATCCTTTAAAAATGCAGTATAAATAGATAAATTTTCTTGGAACTTTCTTCGTTTTCATGTTTCTAACAAACACGTTAGAGTAATATTATATTGTACATACCTAAAATCAGTAGATGTATTTATTCGTAATCATCCTGTATATGTAATGAATAAATAACGATGTTTATATCTCCACATCTTAGTCTGTAATTACCGAAACTTTTGAATCGCATGGGTGGGATTATGTACATAAATAGTGAGTATAGGTGATGCAGGTTTCACTCCTGTTGTTAGGGTAGATGAATAGAACGGGTAGAGTTTTAGCTAAGCCATCTTTTTCAGCCATTAGAGATCACGCAGAGCAGGGTAATGTAATAGTTAGCAAATCGGATTTTTCAATTTTAAGTTTCTGTGCAAATAGAAACGACCTACACATGCTGGAATCTCTTTACATTAAACAATTGAAACGAGCTCTAAATTCAATGTTGTCATCAAATCATTCCAGTTAGAAATAGCCTGATTTGCAAAAAAAAATTGCAGTACAATTTCTTTATTTTTTTGTACTATTAATTTTAAGTTATGTTATTTTTTTTTGTCTTTTAGCCGTGTCTTATTTTCTGTATTTCAATTCGCTTTTACAGGTGTTGATAATGGCTTGAGCTTGAAGCCGAAACGTTCACTTATTAAAATGATTTATAAATCAGCTATCTTTACTATTATTTTTATTTTAGATAAATTTGGTTGTTTGCCCTATGTGAAATATTTTTAGATTTAAAATTCATGAGCTAGTGAAAGCTGTGTCGTGAATACACCAGTCCCACACTTGAAGTTGTTTAAGTAAACAGAGAGCAATGCCATCTCGTATTGCCAATCCAATTAAGTGACTTGCATGCTTTGTCGATCATTATTAAAAGCCATCATTTTTGACAAGACGCATCCAGTAGTCATTCGAGAGTTCACGTTATGTGCGCTGACGTATTATTATGAACCGTAAAGTAGGACGCCCTAAATTGAAGTGTACTGAATGCAAACTTACTTTATGCAACCGCGTCTATACCGTAGCTAGCAAATATTTAACCAAATTAGAAATTCTCCCAGTGCTGGATTTTTTAACTACACTAGTGAAGTTAATGAATTGAAGAACGCGCTCGTATATTAGATGATTGTTTATTTGATTCACAAAGAGACTGGCAGAGTACGTAGCTATCACCGCGTAGCTTGTGGGATTCTCGCTTGCATTTACAAATTATTCACTCTGCTCTGAAATGTGTATGCTGTGAGGCCAATGCAATATTTTTTATTTTTATTTAATGAATGTGTTTTTCCGCTGGAATAAGTTCATATTTGATATAATCATATCGTTTTCATATACGATATGATCTATTCTACCTAGAAAACATCATCACTAATAGTGCACTCTATAAAGTACTTCACTCCCGAGGAAAAGCGTTTGCCTCATTAGAACGTAGAAGTAAATACATGTCTCCGACTAAGAAACTGAGGAGATTGGTGTTGCTTTAATAAACGAGGTGCTGTTTGATCTTGTGTTTCCTAACCTGTGTTCTCTACAGCTTTACTCGCTCTCCAATGCCAAAATCCCAGTTTCAATTTTTATTAAAACTCAGCATTTAGACAACTTTCCAGTGACGGTAGATGCTGAGTATTAAGCTTTTTCATTAAAAAGAGCGTTACATTAAAGGGTAAATGCGTGGGAAAAGAGCGTTTAGCGCAGCTCTCTCAGCAGAAGCGCATTCGTTACCGTTTGTGCCGCAACGATAGCGAAAACTGCTCGAACATCCGGCCCTTGGCTAGTCAGTATTTCTGAGCGTTACCACTTTGTATTGAAGTAGTCTAGATTTCAAATATTTTGCAGGCTAATAATTATTGCAGTTGATAGATGAGGTTGTATTTTTTTGTTTGTAAAGGTTGAGAGATGCTCTCTTGGGGAAAACTCAAAAATTATAGAAGGCATTCCCAGAATTCTTTTTTTTAGACTTCCATATTTAGAGTACACGAACGTTGCTCTTTGTCTTCTAAGGCTACAAAATAAGGCAGATGCTCTAAACGAACTTGTCTCGTCAACTACAGCGAAATAACTTCCTGTGTATCAGTACATTCCAGGGAAAAATAATACATCATGGCGCTAAAATATTTAATAACAAAATTTTATGAAAAATAGAGAGCTGTTTAACCCTGAAATAATGCCCATGATTAGCTCGCATGCGGTATTTCTCCACACGTTTTGCGGTGAACAAAAATTTCTTCTCAGCTCACCTCACAACTAAAATTTTTTTTTTATACAAGAGCTGCATTTTGGCACTACTACAATAAGTACGATACTGTCGTTGAACAAGTGGTAAACATTTTGAAGCATTTTTACGTTTTTCATCAGTGATATAATATGTGTTTCATATAAAAAGTACAAATGATAGTTTTTATCTAAATCTAGCACAAGCATCTATTTGAGCAACTGCTCAGGGACATGCGAATAGCGAATAAACAAACGAAATTACTTTCATTCAAATCTTATTAAACTGCAGTCATTTCGAGAATGAATCGCTTGGTGTCTGGCTAGGCAAGATGGCGTCGGAGCGAACTACTGCTAGAAACTAAACATAAACACACGCGCAGTATCTTGGTGTTTGAGAAATGCTTGGAATCTTAATAATGCTGCATTAATCCCAAAATCGTGAACAAGCGATAAAGCGTCAGCCTTTCGCGAAGTGGGAACTTTTACGAGGCAATTCCCTGCTGTCAAGAGTTACCCCATGTTTGTGGAATGGACGTGCGTTAAAGAATGAACGTTCTGCCAGTAATGCTGCGTTGAGGAACAAACTATTTGTCAGTCGTGTTAAGTTGAGGAATGTACTTGTTGAATAAAAAGTCAGAGCTCCGGCAGAAAAATATGCTGCTCACTAAGTATCAATCCATTTCAACGTTTAAGAGCTATTCTTTCTGACTAAGTAAACAGTAAAACGTATAGTTATTGCCGCGAATAGTATGACGGTTTGCCGTTAATTTAATTAGAAGTAAAACATCGCTCACCAGCCGCATCAACGAACAGTATAAGTAAGAGTTTTCTGCTATTGTCACGTACTCAGTATAATCATTTTGTTAGCCAATATGGTGTTGTACTAGAAATAAACTTTACTTTATTTTTCATTTTAATTATTACTAATAAGTATGGCCTAGGTAACAAGCGAAATAGCTCATCAACTTGAATCTAGGACGGCATCCAATTACAGAGAGCAACCACTACGTTAAAGCCAATGGCTCCTGCTAGCTCGTGCTGAGCAAAACCACTAGTTTGTTACTTCCAGCTGGAAGGGAGAGATTCTTTTTATTTGTGAGTTAGGCGAATTTCATCGAACAGAAGGCAAAATACCACGCAACCTTAACTTACAATCGTAAGGAGGCTCTCATGTAGATGTGAAAATCAGAGACGTACCTCGCAATCTAGCAATTCTTAAACTCGAGTTAACACGTTGCTTGTGATGCGACCCGTCGATGGATCGTGCTAAGGTCTTCCTGCTGGAAAACGACCTATCGATGGGTCGTTTAAAAATTTTAAACATTTTTTTTAAATTAATGATATTTAATGGACCCAGCTAATGCTTGCTGTTTTTGAAATTTCTTACTACAAATGACTTCAATTTTGAGTTAAAAACTGAACTTCAGTTTAACCCATCGCAGTCAAAGTGTTTAAGTTCATCGGAAATCAATGCGATTGTGTGTGATGAGTAGGGATATTTAGCTTCAAAAACTCCTCCTACATGGGGAATAGCACAAGAATTACTGGGCGATGGCTGATAAGTTCGAAAATTGAATTCAAGAAAATCCTCCTACAATTGCACGCACAAGAATTACTGAATGATAGCTGATAAGTTGGAAAATTGAACTCAAAAAAATCCCCTTACAATAGCACAAGAATTACTGAGTGTTGGCGGGAAGAATTTTGCCGGTACAGGAGCCGAAGCCAACCCTGTACCCCTGGCCCTGGCAGTGGCCAGTGATGACCACTTCGTCTCCGTCCTGCAGGAACTTCCTTGTTTGGCCTCCTCCGACGTCCACCGTGCGACTGCCTTTCCATGACAACTCCAGCATCGAACCGAACGAATCTTCCGTCTGAAAATTAATTATCGAGCTAGTTAAATGTAATTAAATGACGAGGGTTCTTGATCACACTGTGCGAAATTCAGGAAATTTTCGTACATAACTTTAAGGTTTTCCAAGTTAATTTTAAAAAATTATCCAGAACTTCAGGTCATAGAGTGTGTAATTGAGAATTTATAATTTCGAAGGTGTTGAGAATAGAATTGTTTAAGTCAATTCGACACAATCAATTAAACGACATGGTGGGAATATGAGAGATTTGTGTTCAAACTGTTATATTTCTTACCCACACATGTCTACAATCATTATTTTTCTTCGTTAAAGTAAATTATCAAATATGCATACTTCATTTCTTCTTTACAACTACCAAATAACAAACTATTTCCATTCAGGCTACCTCATTAAAGATCTATCCGCAACTCACTCAATCACTCCTACCTTTGTAAATTTGAACGTAATTTCCATCTAGTGTAATCAAAACCACGCGAGGTAGTCAACGACTCTCAAGTCCTAACCACTTGCATCGATAGACACATAACGAAAGAAATCAACCTTGACAATAAGAGAAATTACATCTTCCACACCGACTGAAAAACGATACACTTTCTCCTGGCAATAGCACAGTAGTTAGTTAGAGGCTCCGTTTCCATTGCCAAGATGCTTTCACAAGAAAAAGTGAAGAGACCACTGAGTGTGAACCGTAGAAAAACGTGGAATCTAATCACAAGCTGTGTTCTCACAAAGGATACTCTGCGATTTAGGGAATCGCGAACTCAACACCCACAATCACTCAACGTATGTCATTGCTCGTAACAATACTGTGCAAGCAATTGCGTCCTCCACACTGACGGACACACAACATCCTACCTAATAATACCCATGGTTTGTTTATTTATATATTTGTTTGGCACCAGTCTGATCATTCCGTCTCTTTATCGCGCTCATATGGATGCTTAATGACCGTATCTGGGACACGAGTTTCACCAGTGCGCAAGTACAAGAATATTTCTATCGCGGGTACTATTATGATGGATATATTTGTTTGTTATCCACATCTGGAAAATTTATTCAAGGAAAATATTAAATTCCGTCATTTTTGACAAGCAGTATTCACTAGTAAGTAATTAGTTGTCAGTGACCACGGTAGAGGAAACTTCTACCATGCCCGTGACTCGGATCTGACCGGTCCAGAGATGGTGCCGGACGCCAGGAGGTCTCCAGGTCTGATGTTGCAGCCGGAGATGGAGTGGTGGACGAGCTGTTGCTTCATCGTCCAGTACATGTGGCGGAAGTTGCTGCGGCACACGCGTACTGCTTCTATCGCCGCTTCAGCTAAACAAAAAAGCAATGATAACCGTGAATTTGTAAAAAGTTGATGCAAAAAACGATCTTGATTCTTAAAAATTTCGTAAATACGGACCTTTATAAGGTCTATATTTGTAATTGGTGTAAGTACCGCGATAGGTATTTTAATATCTATGACAGGGTTGATTCAATCGATATAAAAGCAGTATAAATATGCTCTCTTTGCTCGTTATAAGTTAGAACAACATGAAAAAACTAAAACTCGACAGAACTCACGAAAATGAGAACATTGAAACGTAGATGCAGAAACGCTTTGAACGACAGCCTGCACATTGATATATGGGCCTATGCGATTCTGCAATTATGAACAATTCTTATGAGTATGATGAATGAAAATAAATAACAATGCTTGTAAAACAGAAGATTATCTGTTCAATAATTTGATCCTAGGAATTTAGAGTACACTAATCGGAGTGAATATAGTCACCGCCTGAGCAATTAAAAAAATATTCCGAAATCATGTCAGCTTAGATGATTTTTCGAGTCGGTAAAAAAAGATTGGACATCAGGAATTCTCGTGCTTGCACTTAATTGAATGTTTAAGAGTTTATAAATCCCAAATCCTGAATAACAAACATTTGTATTTATTTATTTATTTATGTTTATAGAGACATGAACATATGACGCGTATAAAATAACCTTAAATCTCTTCTTGAAATCAACAAATGCGTTGTTAGTAACCAGTTTCAAGTCGTGAGCCAATGTCAAGGATAACAATTTGTTCTTAATGACAAATGGAAAAAAAAAATTTTTTGCATTGTATTTGTTTTTTCAAAACTGAACTTTTACACCAGTTTAATATCTATGCGAGTGAGCTACATACACACTAGTTCAATGTTTATTTATACGAGAGAGCTACATTTACATCAGTTTAATTTGATTAAGAATGTGTTTTTAACGTTTCGCTGGAGTACTGCTCAAATCAAAATTAAAGTGAGAAGTTACGCATGAGCTGCACACATGTGCAGAAACTAAATTAAAAGGCATTTTCGTGGGTCATTTAGAAATGCGTCTAAATTAGGAGGTGAGAAAGTTATGCTAAGTCATGTTCAAGTGAAAAAAATGCCAGGAAAATCTCAAGCGATCTTTGCGCTCCAACTCCCCGACATCTATAAGATTGCACAATGCCTAAACATAGGAGGCGTTTGCATGCGTGTAACACACCCTAGTTAAAGAAAAAATGGCTCCATTGCCTGGAAATTAAAAGATATCTGAACGTACGTTTAATGGCAACTTCAAGTGCGATGTCGATGTTATACTTGTCGTCGTGTTTCAAGTAGGGCAGCACAGGCGGGTCTTGATTGAAGTTGTCGACCATGAAGGGCTTGAGAGCGGCCATCGGCACGACCCACGGCGAGATCGAGGTGCCGAAGTTCTTGCCGAGGAAGGGACCGAGAGGAACGTACTCCCATTTCTGGATGTCTCGTGCTGAGCATACCGCAGTGCATTTCAATGAACTCATCGTAAATTGTTAAGGTAATAATAGTAATAATAATGATGCCGAAGGGAATTTATAAAATCAACATTAGAGCGCGGGTACGAGTCCTTGTTAAGGTAGTTTTGCTCAGTTATAGCTTTCAAATGAATTTACAGGGGAATGAAAATAATTGGTAAATACGGTTGATAACGGTAACACCTATGTTATACGAAGTACGAGATTTCAGTGTGACATTTTTGAACTGAATATGATGCGAGACTTCACCATCACAAAAAAATAAATAAAATGAAATTCATTCTCATACATTGCAAGAAGAAGCAGAAAATGAGAAGCAACAATGAGAAGCAACGATAAATCTTCAAATTTTCAGCTCATCGCGACCTTAATGGCACTGAAGTATTAAACTTTCTTTCATACGGCAGATTTTCACGATCGTCTAAGTCGCAAAATTGGGCTATGTTTAGTCATTGAAAATACATGGTAGTTTTTAGAAGCTAAACTCTGAATCACGTGTGTGTGAACCACATTATACATTCTTAGAAATAAATAACTCTAGTGTAAAAGTTCAAATAATTCATCTCCATAAGTAGATGGAAATATTCAAAGGATAAATTCCAACAAAATTGTCAAAAGCAATTCTGAGTGAAGCTACAAAAACACACAGGGTTACACCTCTAACTTCACTAGTGAGTAAACTTACGAAACAGGTTTTTCAACGCGACGTGAGGAAATAGTAAGGAATACCGTTTCATTTATAAACAGAATGCACTTCAGTATTTGAAATACGCGTGGCTATAGCACGTTGATTGCGCGTGTAGTACGATATTTTTAAGACTCTGAAAATAACAACCACTTAGAAAAGTGAGCAATTGACGCGATTTTTTTAACGCATAGAATGCGATAATGGAAACTGTTCTAGAAAACAGGAGTTGCCAGTGAGCTCTCCCTGGAACACAAGCTAAAGGAAAACAGAGAAGAAGGCTCCATGAGGAAGATTTTAACGTCTGGGGTCGTAAGTTTTTATCATTACGTGTTATATAACTTCCTAGGGTGTAGCAATTTCGACGCGTACTTTCTCTAGGCGTAACGTAGTGTAAGATGGTCGTTTTTCATTTTTGTAAGATGGTCACCATTGGGGCATGTGATTGTTCTCACCAGTTGTGCGTAAGGGTTTCCTCACTAGATGTACGTTAGGGTTTTCTCACCAGTAGTAAATTTGGGCTTTCTCATCAGTTGAACACAAGGGTGATCTCACCAGTTTTAGACAAGTTCTCACCAGTTGTACATGAGGGTGTCTAGAAATAAGCGAAAAAACACTATCGCAGTTACGCAACCCAATTCTCCTGTGAAGAAGAAATACGTCGAGCATTTCCCTCACCGCTCCAGTCGTTCATGAGCACCATGCCAAAGATGTGGTCCTCGACGTTTGCCATGGTTATCGGCTGCCCGAGGGCGTTGCCGGGGCCTGTGAAGAATGCCATCTCGAGCTCAAAGTCAAGTAACTTGCAGGGGCCGAATACGGGAGGTTTGGAGTCGTCAGGACGCGTCTGGCCGCAGGGACGACGAAGGTGAGTCCCGGACACGACCACGCTCGAGGCGCGCCCGTGGTACCCCACAGGGATGTGCTTCCTGCGTTAAGGCATGGACATGTAAGCGGGAAGTTTTCATTTAAAATGAAAAAGATAAGTAGCGAAGATGACTTTTATTGTTCTTCAAGAAGTTTTGTGCCTGAGAGCATAGATGTTTGGGTGCATAAAGAACACAGAAAACGTTCTCACTAATTGGGCATAAGAGCGTTCTCCACAGTGGAGCATTAGAGCGTTCTCATCAGTTAGATTTGAGAGTGTTTTCACCAGTTAGGCATGAGGGTCTTCTCACCAGTTAGGCATGAGGGTCTTCTCACCAGTTAGGCATGAGGGTATTCTCACCAGTTAGGCATGAGGGTATTCTCACCATTTAGACATGAGGTGTTCTCACCAGTTGGGCATGAGAGTTATTCTAACCAGTCGAACAAGACAGTGGTTTTACTAGATGAACCCGAAAGTGTTCTCACCAGTTGGGCATGAGGGCATTCTCCTTGCCCCGGAACATGATCCCGACGTTGGTGGCGTGGTGAATGGAGGAGTAGAAGTCAGTGTAGTCACCGATGTTGGCCGGCAGATGCATCGTGGCTTCTGCTTGACGCACCAACGCTCTGCTCAATGCGTTATCACAAGAAAATATCTCAATAATAGTTATTGAATAAAAGTAGAAAAATTTTGTTATGGAAGGTTGAATTTACTATCAAGGTCTGCCTGCATAATAATTTGCTTATGTTACACAAGCTGATAAGAAGAATTCTCTGACAAGCTCTTCACTATGCGCAAACTCAAAATACGTGATACGAGTATCTTAGCAGTACTGTAGGCGATGTCATTCATCCCTCAAATTAATGGAGTAGCAGGTTGTTTGAGAAGTTCTACGTAGAAGTTTTATTTTTTGATTCCTGCAATGTGAAAGATAAATCTGAGCGACAACAATATCGATATTAACGATAATTTGAGTTGGCGAATAAAATTTGTAAGTCAAACACTTGTGATTTCTCCAAATTGACTACTAGAAGCCAAGCACCATTGACATCACTCTGCCTAACTCAATATTCCGGAAACGAATTAAAAGCGCACATCTCACTCGCATAACATCTCCTAATGAAGACTTCGAAAAAAAAACTATCGCCTTATGTGATGAACAACTGTGAAAAAGCAAAAACTGCAGCGTTTGACTCGTGTTTGTTAAAACTTCAAAACGGAGAAGGTGAAGTCCCGCAAGAGCAGCCCTGACTGAGCTGCAGCTGCTGTTTTATTGCTGCTCTTCAGATTGAATTTCTCTTGAACCAAAAAATTGTACTCTACTTGAAAATATCAATGTGAATTTCACTCGACCACCATACATAACTTCAAGAATACAACAAAGGCTTATGTTATAGCAGGACCTACAAATATATTCACAGGGACACAAAAAAGAAAAATCCGGTAATGAAACTCATACTTTTGGCAATTATGGGATTTTTGACAATGATAGATTTCTTCACATGCACGAATACACTAAAGAGCAAATCTAGATTAGTAATCAAAATTTTATCCAAAGAATGAATTTGTACAAAATAGTCACAAGGAACTCTAATTGAGGCGGCAAAGTGTACACAAATAAAGCTCTAAAAAAGGTTAGGTGCCTTCCTTTACCCCAGTGCACCCACCTCGATCGCAACTTAAGTGAGGCGACAAAAGAGTACATAAATATAGCTGTACAAAAGGTTAGGCGTTTTACTCTGGCCCAGTACACCCACCTAGATCGCAGGTCAGCGTCGTCCCGGAGTGTGGCCTCGTTGCTGCCCAGCAAAGACTGCAGCCGCTGACGGGCCTCTGACCACGCCCCTCGCCCCAGAGACATGAACTTGTTCAGCGTCGGCTACCGTAGGAAGGAGGAAAGATTCGTAAATAGAAAGATTTGCGTTATATCGTGGGAAGACGATGGTAAATGGAGATTTGCGTTATATCGTGGGAAGAAGGCGATAGTAAATGTAGATTTGCGTTATGTCGTAGGAAGGCGATGGAAAATGGAAAGACTTGCGTTATGCCGTGGAAAGAAGGCGATGGTAAATGGAAAGAACTGCGTTATACCGTGGGAAAGTAAATGGAAAGATTTACGTTATGCCGTGGAAAGAAGGCGATGGTAAATGGTAAGAACTGCGTTATACTTTGGGAAAGTAAATGGAAAGATTTACGTTATGCCGTGGAAAGAAGGAAAAATTTGTAAACGGAAAGATTCGTAAATGGAAAAATTCGCGTTATGCCGTGGGGAGAGGGCGATGGTGAATGGAAAGATTTGCAAAAGTTATACTTTTCATAGATACATTTTATTAAAATAGATTAGTTTGATTTTAGGTTAATTTTAGCTTTCCTAACCAAAACAAACTTGTTCCCAACCGAGGAAGACGGACGGCACCATTTCATGTGAAATTAAGGGATAGGAGACCCTACGCAAAGATTGGAAGAAGTAAATGGAATAAGATGAAAGTTAAGTAAGAAATGAGTGGGGGCTAAAAATAGACCAGCAGTGAACTGAGAAAAGATGGTTTGTAACAAAATATAATTTTTTCTGATTCAACAAAAGGCATACCTAACTTTCGGTTCCGTAAGTCATATATCTTCCCAGTAGGAATGCACTTTTCCATACATACTAAAGTTGCACCGCTCCAAATACAAATGTTGAGGTAATAGAAGCAAGGCGGCTTCCCCATGACTCCTCGACTCGCTCCAAAGGCTTGCACTTGTTCAGCGTGAGCTGGGACGGTAAGTAGACAATGCTGGATAAAAACGTTCAAAATCGTTCTTTTTATCACATAGCCGGTCGCGTAGAACAGGGGTTCTCAAAGTGGGGTCCGTGGCACTTTGACAGGGGGTCCGAAAAATTTAACGAATTTAACAGTGGATGCAGTTAAGGTATTAATTTGCGGCTTTCCATGACTGTTGATGTTATAAAGCAGTGCGTACAATGTATATACACATATATTCTTGAGGGGAACACATGTGAGGGGGTCCTCAGCTTATTTTTGTCATTTTCAACTGTGTGAAAAAAATACAAAAACACTGAGTTGCAACAAGTTCAAAGTAAATTCATCACTGGAATATATGACATTAAAAACGTTTGCGCGGCTTATAAATCATCAGTATTGAGATGAGCTTGCAGGCGTCGTGCGTACCTCTCTGAAGACATCCTGTCGCTGCCGAAGCTCTGGCCCATCAAAGAGGCTCGCCACCAGCTGCAGGTCCAAGATGAATTCTCCGATCGCCACTCCAATGCGGGGGTTCGGCTGAGGAAGAGAGTAGGTCACAAAACATGCTAAAGAGTGAACTTTAAACGCATAAAGTGGATCACAAAATATGATATATTTGTTTCAAAGAAATTTCATGCAACTTTTCGTGATGTAAGTGATCGAAGTACCGCTGATACACTCCTCTTTTCAATGTTCAAACCCATATTTTTTACATCAATATTGTGTGCATGGTCGCGATACTTTTATGGCTTCAATTCAACGCATTAAAAGAAAACAAATAAAAATTTTACTGAGGAACCATGATGACCGAGAAGGGTGATGAAAAAATCTGGAGGCATTTTTTTAGAGCTCTCATCAAAAATCCTCTGAAAACTACCTCTACTCACTTTCTTATCAAGGGATATCAGAGACAGGTTAAGCAAGACTTAGGCTTATGCTGCCCACGACTAAGCCGTGAGAGCGTCATGAGCTAAAGGTGAACATCCCCACGTACGACAGGACACGAAAAAAATAAAATCGGTTTCATTACTTGTGCCATAGCAAATTGTTCCACTATCCTTTCCACGAAATTGTTCAGCTTTCCTATTTAGAATTGCTTAGTGGAACAATTTGCTCTCGCAAAATGCTCCACTTTAATGATTTAGAATTGTTGTGCGAGAACTATTTCGAAGAGGATGGACTGATTAAAAGTGTCTTCTTCGCATTGAAGTTCGGACACCAATAACGAACGATTCTTGCATAAGCAAATACCAAGCTTTTGCTAAGAATTGTTTTACTCAAGAACGCGTTCTATGATAAATCACGCATGCAGAAAATAAAGAAAAAACGCTTCAGAACTTTTAGGCATTTAGAAAATGAATCCAACACCATAATACTATCACGATTTCATCCCCCTCATTTCTACACCACATAAAATTCACGTCTGAATTCTGTTTCCTCGCCGAAAATTTTCTTACTTATCTTGAAGATGATCAGTCCATTGCATAGTCACGAAATGAAAAGGCCGAACGCAAAACCGCAAGTTTTTCTGATGGTAGCGATCGCTGTGTAGTCGACACTAGTGCCACGGAGCGACCGTCCTGTTAACTGACCTATACACTACTCATTTGAACACAATGCCAAACTCTTTCAGGTCAACTAAAGATGCTTAAGCAAATGGAAAAGTCGAGCAGGTTTTAGAATATTGCCTAATCCATCGTAAGAAAGACCCTTACTTTTTTGGGCAAAAACACTTGCCATCAATGATAAAAACGTAATCTTACTTCGCACGGCTTACTAACAACCTAATTTCATCATGGTTATAAAAATTGAACTGCACATACTGAAACTTGAAAACGAAGAGCAACGGCAGCCAATACGCAAGTGACGACGCGTATTTCCCTTATAATCAACACACACTCTCAGTAAATTGCTCGTGCGCTCCTACCGGTCGGCATTAAATCAAAGAGTCTGTAGTAAATTACAAATATCTGTGTGTGCCAGTCAACTCAAAAACTGATCTACAGTACAATGTATTCATCAATGCGTGAATGCGTTAAGCATTCAATTTTTTATCTTTCAACAACTCGCTTAAAATAAGCCTCGTGGCGACAATTCCTGTCTCGACTTAGATGCCATCAAAGTAACAAGACCTGTCGACTCTTCCATAACTCTCAAGTTTGTTTAACATTTCTCCTTACTAGACACGAGCATGCTGTAATAGTGGGAATACTTTATTCTCTCCGTGATTGCGGGAAAATTATTGTATTACTAAAAAAAACTAGTTCACACTCTTGATGTATTGATGTATCAATTTTCATTACTTATTTTATGTTGAAAGGTAACGTACGAGCAATTTACCAAGTATTAATAACTGTGAAAACCGAAACCGGAATAACCCCATGCGCAGAAAAATACCCATTTCATCATCAGTTATGTGATTAAAACAGAAGCAATAACTCCAATTGGCTATTTAAAATGCAATTGGTTATAATGTTATGTATCAATTTGCCGCAGGAATTAAGAATTTTTTATAAATTTTCCACTGCTGCATATGGGCCTCTGTTTTTTTGAGACATAGTTTAAACCGGTTCAACGTCGCCTAATATTTAGAACTATACCGTCTACTTTCAAGGACATAACTATTATGAGAATTCTCTCGTTACTCTAAATAAAATACTCACGTTAGAACAAGTAGAAAACACTCCGTACGGCAGATTTTGCAGAGAAAAATCTGAATCAGGACTGATATTGATAAATGAAGTCATTTTAACGTCAATTTTTACTCCGCAGACCTTTCTTGTACCGAGCCGAGTTTAACACTAGGCAAGTGTGGTGATAGGAGCAAAAAGCAACTATACTGGTTACTTGAATCTATTGATAAACAATTGGTTGTTCTCGAGAAACATGGGAGGCTTGTCAGACGTACGTTACAGCAAAATGTTCGTATTTAAATTTTTGAAGCTTTAACACATACTGAGTGTGAATAGTGTTATAAATTTATAAGTATCACAACACTTAATATTACTTATCATTTTGCTACATTTAAAATAGAACTTTTAGGATTTTGCTTTGTTTTTTTGTCAGATCAATTGCGTGAAAATGAATGATAATTAAACTCTAAATGAACAGTTATTCGTTCATCGCCAATAAAATTTTAATGATGAATATTTACTATGCCACAAAATATTAAGTGTTCATTTCATCCAAATTTTCGTTTGCCTGAATAGTTCATTTATGTCTCACTAAACAAAAACAAAGCAACAAACTGCTGTAAAATGTAATGTTATGATTAAGATTTCGACCAAATCAGGACCCATTTAAAAAGAAATTTCCAAATATTTTATGATTGTTTCAACACAAAACATCTCCAATATTTTATCCAATGAAATTGGCACGCAAGATATAAAGACATTCCTAAATATCCATCCAAGCAGAAATATTTAGGTTATCTTTTGTAAGCTGAGCGAAAACGTTTGAGCTCGAGGTGTTGAAACAATTACACAATTTTGTTAAAGGCTCTCGTTCTTGAATCACAGCCTCATGATTTTCAGAATTGGCTAGGAATCACTGCAATAGTTATTAATTAATTGGCAAGAAAAAATTTTACATTGTATTATTCCATCTCAAAGTGTAGATGAGAGGGGTAAGTAGGGTATTTAATTTACCGTGTGTGTTCTATTTATGAAATAACTCCTTTGGTCTCTTTCCCAGCAATGATCAAATGTGTGAATCCTCTGTAGTAACTTTAGGTCTTGATACATTAGTTGTGGGAGACCCGGAGGATTCAAGGTGAACCAACGTCTGTAGAGATTTGAACTCGCAACAACAGATAAGTGCACTTGCGGAAGTATAGATAGTGTTGAACACTTTTTACTCCAATGTCCACTATACTCACTGGCTCGAGATAAAATGTATTCAGAACAAAATGGTGCCAAGATCCCTTGCATGGTTAAAATCTGTTAGGGGGAGGCAAGCATGATGCCAAAATGCAACAATTTATTCTTATTGCTGTAGCACCCTTTCTGGTATCGACAGGTAAACTGGGAATTCAATGAATAGCTACTAACTACTAACATTAGATAATGCCTTAAAAGCTACTTCCCAAAAGGGAGAAAAACACTTTGTTGAATAGAGTGTCCTTATTTGCATAAGGTCTGTAAATGCAACTACTGTACAAGGGGCTCCATGAACAAAGAGTGAACATGCCTTCAAAAAGCAGCAGAGAATGTCACCATTTTGCCTCTTGAAGACATGCACTCCAGTAGAGGTTGTTTAATGAAGAGAGTAGGGAAAAAGCATGTCTAAACCCTTAAGTTGTAAAATGCCACAAATAACTACCCTCTTGATGCTCCAGGCTGTGCTGCCCAGGGTGGACCATTGTTTCTCTCTTGAAATTTTTCTTTACTGCTCAAGTGTCTTGATGCCTAGGTTGAAAACGCTAATCCTGCATGAAATTGCTAAATTCTATGTATGGGAAAAATAAAATAAAAATAATAAAATGAACCATAAAAAGCTGAATATAGTTTATAGCATGTTAAGGCTCTGTTCATTTCAGTTACAGAGCTGTCTAAACAGCAACGTCAAGGACAACCCAAGAGACCTGAGGCGCATGGACCTATAAACTCCGGAGACCTCGCTAAACAGAAGGAGAGAGAGAGGGAGAGAGTATTCAAGGTTGCGTCTGCTGTTAATGTTGAACTTTACCTTTCCAATGTTTATTACCTAAATTATCTTGCAGAAATGCTCACTCTCTGGCAAACTGTGGTTGAAATTTAAATAAAACTAGTGTTTCAAGTAAATTACGTAATAAGCTAAATTTGATATAATAGGGTTTGTTTGACTCCTCAATGTTTTCAAATGTATGTTTAGATAGGAAATACCTTGAAGGTGTTATAATGGGTGATTTTACTCCAATCAAGCCTAATAATACAAATCATGTTGCTCAATGATTGATCAAAAAATTTAAATCTCTATTCTCTAACCACAGTAACAAAAACGCAATAATTATATCCTCGGTCAAGCTGTTACCAAATTCTTTTACCTGGGTGGAGGGCAGAATAATGTTAAACTCTTGTATTCAACAAGGAGATTCACTGAACTGGCTTCATTGAGGATTGAATGGGCCCATAGTATTTAAGAAAGACTTGATCTATTCCAGACCAGGACCCCTCAAAGAAAAGAGTAGAGAGAAATACAAAAGTTTTCTTCCCTTAATATTACAAATTTTTTCCAAATTCTTAGTGTGTTGTAACTTTTTTAACTTTCTATAAATTTAAGATATTTTTGTTATAAAATATTTAAGATCCAATATATTGTTGCACATATCATGTTCAAATTTTTTCATGTAAACCTCAACTTTTTTGGGGATAGATAAATTTTCCTTTTGTTTTTTATTTTCTTCTTATGTCTCAACTAATCCAGATAGAAACATTAAAGAGTAACTTGAGCATCAAATGTTTTATAGTTGAGGATAGCTATCCTTGCAGTAAAAAAGATACATTGGCTAGCTTCTTCATGGTATGTTATGTTATCTGTTAGAAAAGCTGTATTTAATTAAATTGGGAAAGTTGTTAAGTAGGACTAGAAGATTTGAAAAAGTTGGTCAAAACTTTGAAAAAAGTACGCAAAAAAGGTCTAAAAAGTGTAAAAATAATATCAGGTGCATAAGATATATCAGAAGAGAGAGAAAATAAAATAATTTCTGCAGGAAATGATTTCCAAATAGTTTCAGTGATTCTGTTTAGACTTGAAAACTCTTAAGCTTACATTTCAAATGGCATGTTGTGATAAGCTTTTAAAAGTAAATGTTTTAATTTATGAATGAATTAAATAATAAAAACTATGATTTTTTGTACTATAAATACCAGAGTAAAGTAAGGTGAGTGAACTGTTTTCTGACCCAAAAAATCCAAAATGAGATTATTGCGTATAAATGTACTGTAAGCCTTCCTTTATCATGTAGAACATTTAAATACCCTATTTTGGTAGCCCAGCTCCCCAAAATTTACCCTCCCATCCTCCCGACACTCTGCGCGAGCTGAGCTGTATCCTCTGGCTGGTTTGTTGCTTCATTTTTTATTTCTTTGGTTTTACACAACGATTCAGCAAGCAGATGGCTTCAGTAGTCTGCTGACCTTAGTGAGAGGTTGTGCGTGCGTGCTTCCTGTGAAATGCCTAGAAATTCCAATTTAGGAGTCCCCTTTGCCGAAAATCTGTTGAAACTTTAGCGGAAAGCTAGTGAAAATGTTGAAGTTGAAGAAATAGTTGAAATTACAGTAAAAAAACGTAATCATCTGTCTAATATTGAAGAGAAAAAGCATTTGATCTACTGTTTGAACATTTGAATAACCAAAGATAATGCAATAGCCGCTTGGCTTCATTGCCCTGATGGTGACTGCTCTGCAGTTTGCAGCAAGTATTAGTAACTTACTAGGGTCAATATTGAGTTTAATGCACTCACGGGATTTAGAAATTTGGTTTCTAAGAATCGGTAGAAGAATACATTTTAAGACGTTTCACAGGAATGACATTTTCTTGCTAATGCGTAATTTTCGAGATATAACATTTATTACTTTCAGGTAGAAATGACATTATATAGTCTGTTGCGCAGTCACCACATTGTTGGAATAGGGCCACTTTTTTGGCAGTGAAAAAAATAACATTGGGTTGGCTAAGTTAAGTTAATCTATTTTAACTTAATTTAGGTTTGTTTATTTAACTAACCTAACGTTACCTAACCTAACCTCACCCATCATTACGTGATTCCCGTATTACAGCATATTTAGGTGTATGTTCCTTCACTTTTAGATTCGAAGAGGGTAAGGGTAAATTTAAAAAACTTTATAGGCTATAACTGTCTATTCAAATGTTATAAACATGCTGTAAAAACCTCAGAGCTTTTTTCACTCTGGAAGTATTTTTTTATTTATTTTTTTTTAAATTTAGGAAAACGGCATTTGCACACCTTGATCTCTCCATGCTGAGCAAGCAGTATAAATGTAGATGGTTGCTCAGCTTGATATATGGAAAAAATTATTTGTTAAAGTCTGTAGATAAAAATAGGGAATTACAAGGATTAGGCCTAATTTTATCAAGAAAAGCTCTTGGAAAGCCTGCAAATTAGCTATGAAATTTGAGTCACTAGTTTTTATTTTGTTTTACAAAAATACCTATTTAGTAAAATCAACCAACACAACTAAGGATGGATTGACTTCACAACTCAAGTGTAAGGTACTTATTAAGAATAGAATACATCTAGCATCCATACTGCATCAATGATATATAAACAATTCATTTTAATTGTTTATATCCATTCTTGGTTCTTAGTTAGCTCACCAGGCTCATCTTGAGCACATTTTATTTCTTAATCATTTGTTATTTATTAATTTAAGACTACCTAGCCACAGCAAAAGCTATCTAAAGAGCGCAAAGAGAAGACATTACTTACTGTAAATTATAGAAAATGGAGAATTTATGCATAAGGTATGCTTCCACAGAGGAGGTCCTGCATATAGAAACAGAAAGGTAAAAAGTATGAGGAAAAGAGATGGCTGAGAAAACATGTAAACTTAATCAAGTGAAGTAGGCACAAAATAGAAAGAAATACTAAAGGTCTGTTTGTAGTTATGGTAACATAGCGGTACTTTTTTACCTCTCTGAATAGACGAGCCTGATTCTTTTTTCTAATCTATGCTGAGGGTTTTAGCATTTGTTATCATTGATGTTTGTGTGTTGAGTTGCTCAATATGCTATAACAGCATAATTTCTATGTTTATGTTCACTATGATAAGTAGAGTTACCAATACATTCTTTTTAGTCTGTTTTTAAATACTCTACTTGTTATTTGAAGCTCAAAAGTGGCATTGTTTTTTTCATTAATTTCATGTGTAATTAGTTTATCCTTTCAGATTCTATTTTACTGTTGTAGCATGTTTCAGGTTAAAAAGTGTTGAACAAATTGTTGTGACCAATTATAATATAAATATCACCAAATTTCATATTTTTCTCATCAACTCATTGCAGTTTTTCTATTTTCCCATGCAATGAGATGGAAAACTACGAGTGTGTAAAGCCAATCGGACGTGGATCATTTGGGTAAGTCTTCGTGCTCATTAAGTTATATTTTTGAAATTTATATGCTCACTTTCAACATTTTCACTTCCTCTCTTTAAGGAAGTATATTTATTCTTGTTTGTAGAGGCTATACTGCAGCATTTGTTTTGTGTTTATTTGTAGCCAACTGTATAGTATCTAAGTGGCATGGCTTAGTAGGATTTTTTCAGAGCTAGATAAATTATAGATTTCTTTCGTATGACTAACAGGCATGTACCTATCTTTTCAAACATGTTAACTGCAGCAGATAAAACTTTATGATTTACATCAAAGTAAGCTCAATTTCAAAACTCTATTGATATCATGGATAAATATTTCAAAATAGGCCAAGAATTGTTTGATTGATCGTATTGAAGCCAACAATTTGTGAGCTTTTGTTGGTGCTGCTGATATTATGGAAATACCTTCAGTGACTACCTGTGGCTTATGCTACAGCTAATGTGTTGGTAAATAGGGATTCACAAACTAAACATGTTGATTTAGATCTACTTAACATGTTACTCATGGTTTCAATGGGTATCTGACACTGTAGCATTTTGGTTCTCTAATGCATGCCATCCTTGGCTTCATTGGTGTATCTCTTCTACCTAACATTTATCTAATCATCTAAAATTTTTACTTCAAACCTGTACTAGTCTTGGTATTGGGATTTTGGTTTCATAGTATGGACTGATTTTATCTTTTTCTAAGGATCTTATAACTAATTTCTGATAGTATTTTGATTTTTTGATGTAAAAAACATTTCCTTGTCTGAACCGTTTCAAAATACATGGTGAAACCTTCACCCCTTAGGTAAGGATTATAAAGTGCTGGCTATTTTTGCAGAAATGTGCGAATGCATTCCTTATTTGTTTGCTGCATTTTTCTGAAATTTTTCCTGTTTAAATATATCTCATTCATTTTTTGCTATTCACAACACCTGGTCCTGTGGTGCTTAGCTCTGTGTACCTCTACAAGCGGCGCAGTGACAACCTCCCTGTAGTCATCAAGCAAATCACCCTCGAGTCTCTCACCCCTGATGAAGCCAAGGTGACGAGTGCAAGTCTGGCTGTCCTTTGTAGTGCATGTGCATGCTGCATTTGTTTCCTCTCACTTTCATGTAATTTGGGCTTGTTGGTTACAGTTTCTAGTTTCTTTTGGTGTAAAGAATTGGTTTTGCTGGGTGGCAGTTTTTTCTCATAACTGCTGTAGTGCTGAGCAGTTTCACCTAACTGAATGTGAGGCAGAACTTTTACCTCTCTAACAGTGTCCTGTGGTTTGCAGACCTCCCTGACAGAAGTAAGGGTGCTGTCCATCCTCCAGCACCCGTTCATCATCCGTTACCATGACAGCTTCCAGCACGACTTGTCCATTGTGATAGTGATGGACTATGCTGAAGGAGGCAACCTCCACACATACCTCCAGTCAAAACAGCCCAGTCAGTTTTTGCAGGAGCAGGTCTGTCTTGAATCCAGTTTTTGAGGATATATTTTTAGAATGAAACTCGTGAATAATTTTGTTTCTTGACTGATAGTTGAAGATAAGGTAATTTCATATTTCATGTATTTGTAAAAGTACTAATTGGATGTTCTTCGGGGGAGTTTCACTCACCAGATAAAAAGAAGAACCAACTTCGAGATGAACGAATTTACTTACAATTTGGTATTGATAGATTCCCATAATCAGTAAAGAAAAAACTATAAAATAATGAAGTCAGAAATTAAAAATGTAATGAAGTCATATTATAAAAACCTATTTTAAATTTGGAAAACTGTAAATGTTTTCATAATTTTGTACAGCCATTTATCTGCAGTTCTGTTGAAAGGGATCTCACTTATTATCCAAACTTTTGCATCAATGAAAAATGTCGGTTTGCAGTTGATTTATTTTTTCAATATTCAGTATCCTACATTTTATGTGATGGTTGATATGTCTGATTTCAAGATCTCTTTATTTGTTTAATTGTTTCAGTTGGTGTGGCACTGTAGCATACTACTTAGTGTTGTAGGGATATTGTGAACTGTGCCATACCGTATATTTACCTAGGGGGGCAAAATAATACAACACCTTGATTAAATCGCCAGATTACACATTTCTAAATCATGTACGATTACAAAAATTGGACTATATATAAACAATAGTACCAAAAGGTTAATAACATATCTGAAACCCACAAATATTTTATAAAAAAAATATATAGGAACATGTGTGATAAATTCATGAACAAAAGTTAACGACACATTTCAAGATATACATACATTAATATTTAGTTGCATAGCTGTTTTTGTTAATAATGGATTCGAGACATAGTAATTCACTACCAGCCTTTCACAAGTTTTGGGTGAAATCTTATTCCCTTTTTCAATGCAAATTTCTTTGAGTTTAGTGATTGGGACTTCTTTTCCGAATCTTCAATTTCAATTCCCTCCACAAGTTTTTGGTCAGATTCATGTCCGGGGATTGACTTCGTCATTCTAAAATGTTTATCTTCTTCATCCTCAACCATTCCTTGGTTTTGTTTGCAGATGCTTTGGATTGTTGTCTTGTTGGAAGGTCCATTTACATTTCAATTTTAACAAACGAGCTAAAGGTAGGGGTTGCTCTTCAAAGATTTCACGATTTTTCCTGCAATTCATGTTTGTGCTGTTTTTCCCCAAATAGTTTGATTTTAGTTTCATCTGACCCCAGTACTGAGTTTCTAAACTTTGCTGGCATGTTCAAATCGTTTTTGGCATACTTCAGTCTGGCCTTATTGTGACGTTTCTGTAGAAGAGGTATCCTACGAGGGATTCGGGAGTGGAGACCTTCACGGTGTAGTGCACTGCTGATCGTGTGTTTGCTTGCTTCGATCCCAGATGCCTTGTGATCATTCTTCAATTCTTCACAAGTAGGTTAAGGCCTCTGCACTGCTGTTCGGACCAATTTTCGAACAGCGCAGTCGTTAATCTTCCGTGGACGGCCATTACGAAGCTTACTGAGAGTCGTATTCCGACATTTCCACTTGAGTGTAAAGGTTCCAACCGAGACTATAAGAACACACATTTGTGCACATATCTTCCGATATCCAAAACCTTCCTCATGGAGCTCCACAACACATTCACGAAGGTCTTGTCCGGTGTCCTTATCTTACCCATGCTTACGACCTTCCAGAACGAGAGCTGCTGTGCCAATGACACGTTATTGAAGATGAATGCTATCGAAAGTTTTGTTGGCAAATTAATGTATTAGAACTGGAGTAATCCTACTATGATTTTAATGTATAATATTGAGAAAAAAGTGGGGTATTGTTAAACTTCTGTTCACATTTGTCATACATGTTCCTATATATTTTTTCTATTGAATATTTATGGGTTTTTAAATATATTATTAACATTTTGATACTATTATAGGGCAATTGTTTGTAATTGTAAGTGGTTTAAAAATGTGGAATCTGACGATTTAATCAATGTGTTTTTTATTTTGCCCCCACTGAAGAGGCAACCATATGTGTGTTCAAAGTCATTCATGCATCTTGTGTGCCCTGGTCCTTATATTCGGCAGTGTAAGATCAGCTTCATTATTGAGATCCCTAACATTTCATCCCAAGCCAGCTGTGTTATTTGTCACCATCATTTCATTTTAGGTTTTGCTATTCCATTGATGTCACCAACATTTCACCTTAGTACTTGCTGCATCATTGATGTCCCTAACACTTCACCCTGGGACCAGCTGCATCTTCGATCACCAGCATTTCATCTTAGGACTTGCTTTATCACTGATTTTTCAAACGCTTAGCTGCAACATTGATATCAATAACATGATGTGGAACCAGCTGCATCATTGATCCCCTTACCGTTTGCCCAGCATGTGGTGGAGCTGATCACCCAGGTGGTGATGGGACTGCAGCACATCCACTGCTTCAAGATCCTGCACCGAGACCTCAAGCCGCAGAACATCTTCCTTGACGGCTCACATCGCTACCTCAAGATAGGCGACTTTGGCATCTCTAAAATTTTAGCTAGGTTCGTTCCTGGTAATACACGCCTGGTTCTGGTGTTGGGTCTCACGTTATGTTTCATGGCAATCCATTTTGGTGTGTGTGTGTGTTGTGGATGAAATATTAAACTGCGTCCGTGGGGCAAAGCTGAGTGTGTCAAGTGATATTTATATTAAAAGGGTAGAGAAAGCTTTGATGTATTTATTAAAAAAATGGAAATATTGAAATTGTCTTACTCTTTTGTAATTAGTATTTTGGAGACTGAACTGTGCTTCCGTGAAAGCCTGTACAACTAAATACAGATACAGTAAGTTATAAGCTAGGCCTAATTTTTACTCTTGCAGACCCGGTTTTGCATGAGGGAAAATATTCTGACCATGGCTGTAGTGAGGGGAAATATTCTGATTTTTATAACGTGCTGCTCACAATACTACGCAGAAAAGCAGCAATGGTCCTGTTATATCAAGACATACAAGACAAGTGACCAGACTTGCCTGTGTGCTCTTGGTGACTTGCATTGAGGTTAAAAATTCGTTAACTAACCCTTTATCTGTCACCTGAAGTTGTGAATGTGGTTACTCAGTCATATTACTCTCTCCAATGTAAAAATATCTTCTTTTACTCGAAATGAAAAATTGGGATGTATGCATTCTTGAAATTCGTGCAGTGATGTTCAAAATCAGGAAGCTCTCATTGTGGTAACTACAATACTTGAAGTGAACTACTCATGCCATTTTGGAAGCAAACATTCCATGCGCCATAACCACTGTAGAGGAAACGTGGTTAAACGTTTCTTCTACCGTGGACGTAACTCTCTCTTTTGCGGTAGTGAGCATTTACCAATAATTAATTAAATTATAATTTAATAATTATGATTGTGTTGTTACAGCAAGAGCAAAGCGCACTCAGTGGTGGGGACGCCGTGCTACCTGTCCCCAGAGCTGTGCCAAAACAAGCCCTACAACCAGAAGAGCGATGTGTGGGCGCTTGGTTGTGTGCTCTATGAGCTGCTTTCACTCACCAGGGCATTTCAAGCTGAGGTTCGTCACTTCTCAGCCTCCAGGTTATTCACCAATGGCTTTTCTCGCTTATTTTTTTGTATTCTTCCTGATGCTAAGGCACGGTAGAGGAAACAAGGTAGGATCATTTCTATGGGAGAAAAAAACACCTCCTCTTGTTCGGCTAGCCAATAAAAAGGCTTTATTTCAAACAATCTTTATGACGTCACCAAAATGCAATGTCGTTAGGCCAATTGTGGAACCAGATTTGGGGGTAGCAGTGCTACCAGATGCAATATGAGCGCTGCTATTGGTTCGTTGCCGTGACGTCAGCAAAACCACACCGACAACAAAAAAAAGACTGGTTTGAACCTAAACTTGTTTCTTCTACCGTGCTAAGGTTTTGGGTATCTTGAATACGAGCTCAGTGAGGTAGTTCAGGGTTGCTAGATGAGCTTGTTTTCTAACCGAAAACCTCTGTATAATAATACACAGGTGGTTACATGGTCCGTCCCTCTGTCACGCTGTCAAGGATTTACATAGGGGTGATATTAAAGTTATTTTATGATAAGGAGAGACTGTTAAATTGTCACACATTGGAATCAAGATGGATCTGCTTACTAGCCGTACCTGCGATACGAGGTTCACAACATTACCGAATCCCGTTATTTTTTGACAGGCCCTGTACACTAGCCTTGTAATAAAGTTTAGCTATTGTGAACTCACATCAGAGTTCCTAGGGACTGAGTGGTTTTATCGCGAAATAATGAAGACAGGCAAAATTCAAGAATTCTTGCAAACATTGGTAAATACGGTTCTTTTACTTAGCACAATTATAATTATTTACTTTGTTCAAAGTTCACTACTAGCAATATTTATTCTTATACACTGCAAAAAATGTATGTTAGTACAGCTTTTTATGTGTGCTTGTGAAATTCATAGTGTATTTTTCAGTTTTTTTAAGGTATCACTAAAACTAAACTTGAACGAGCGTGTGTTTTTGGAGAATAATTCGGACATCACTATTATAAAAGTAGCTGCGTCCGTCTGTCCGTCCGTCCCTCCCTCCGTCCGTGTGACCCCCTCTAGATTATGGGATCCACAATACGCAATCGGCTTATTTTTAGAATAGAAATTTTCTATGGAGCTTTCTCTGTTGAAATTCATCATGTCGCTTTGATATTTCTAATTGATACTGCAAAAAGAAATGTTTTAAATTCGTTCGACCAGTAACCTGGCTACCACTGGGTATAAGGCCCAAGATTTTGGAACTTGAGTTATTGTTTTCGAAATTGTGATTTTCTTGAAAAGCTTTGAGAAGATAATAGACGACATTTCAGAATAAAATTCCGGCAAAAGAGGCCACCAAAGATAGAAATGTGTCCAGCCGCAAGAGAGAAGAAGCAAGACTCCGACAGCAAGAAAAACATCGAAGACGATCGGATGAACGACGTGAATTGGCAAGACGAAGCAATGTTGCTCGCCAACGAAAAGCTAGAGCTAAATTGACCCCTGACCGACGTTTGGAAATTCTATGGAATAATGCAGAGCAACACCGAGTAGCTAAAGAGAGCTTAACACGTGAAAGAAGCGAGGAAATTCTTCGTCATAGCGCTGGAAAACATAAAGTGGCACGAGAGAATTCAACTCAAGAAAGAAGGGGTGAAATTCTTCAGACTAATGCCGAACAGCATCGACTTGCACAAGCGAATTTAACTCAAGAAAGAAGGGATGAAATTCTTCAGATTAATGCCGACCAGCCCGTGTGCACTAGTGTATAATAAAAGTTACCCTTAATGTTTAAAGCTACCCTTAATGTTTAAAGCTACAGATACTTACTATAGCGCTCAATTATGAAATCTACTCGGTTAGGCGTTGATTACTACTTTGCAATGTTTTTTTCATCACTGTCGCTGATGACTCCAATACTCAAAATGAACTACAAATCTCCTTTTAGAAGCAGACATTCCATGTTTGATAGCTCTCCCTTTAAGGAGAGTGAACATTTACTAATACAGTAGAGTTCCTGACAACCGGACTCATATATGTCCGGATGTCAAGTTATTCCGGTTGTCAAGTCATCCGCGTGAAGATAGGAAAATTAAAGATTTATGGAAAATATAGCCTGTAATATCTATAACCTCTGCTCGATGAGGCCTGCGCTAGCGTGCCAGTAACCAATCTTCTCTTGGCGTGCATCTAATTAGCAATGAAGATTCCAAGATTCCATCTAGTGTGAATATCTTGTGCCGTTATCACATAAATAATCCATAATTCTTGAAAGATTAACGAAACATCGAAGGGTTTTCCAAAAATAATGTTTGGTTTTCATATTAAATAATTTTCCTGTATCACAGCTACCAACTTCAGATTATGAAAGGCGATTAATTTTATAGTGAAAGAGTTGCATGCTTCCAAAGAAACAACCTTGTTTTTCTGAACCATTCTTTGATCAAAATATCAGATTATGCGCGAGAAACAGTTTATGTTCGATGAGCACATGACCGTTCGAGCTGTTTTACTAACGCCTGTGCAGACACCACATTGGAAGAAACAGAAGCCGTTCTATTGACCAACCAAACTAGAGGAGGTGTATTTTCCCCATAGAAATGACCCTCCCTTGTTTCCTCTAATGTGGACAACACTGATAGTCCCAAATCTGACACCGCTATTGGCCTAGCGACATGTCGCAATGGTGACGTCATCCAGTTTGTTTGAAATGAAACCGTTCTATTGGCTAACCAAACTAAAGGTGTATTTTCTCCCCCCGGAAATGACCCTACCTTGTTTCCTCTACCGTGGCAGACTCTGCCGGCGCTCTTCCAGAAGATAACGAAGGGCCAGTACGCGTCGGTGAGCAGCGAGCTGTACAGCGATGGCGTGCGGTCTCTGCTCACCTCGCTGCTGCACCTCGACCCTGCCGCTCGCCCTTATGCCCACCAGGTCTCGTGCTGTGGTCGTCTGCCTGCTGGGGTTGTTGTGTTTGTGGTCCTCGTCTGTTGTTGGTATTTTGTGGTCGTCTTCTGTTGTTGATTTTATGGTCCTTGTGTGTTGATTTTGTGATCATCTTTTGTTGTTGATTTTATGGTCCTTGTGTGTTGAATTTGTGGTCATTATGAGTTGTGTTCGTGGTCCTTGTGTGTTGATTTTGTGGTCATCGTGAGTTGTGTTTGTGGTCCTTGCGTTTTGATTTTGTGGTCATCGTGAATTGTTGTGTTTGTGGTCCTTGTGTATTGATTTTGTGGTCGTCTTCTGTTGTTGATTTTATTGTCTTTGTGTGTTGATTTTGTGGTCGTCTTCTGCTGTTGATTTTATGGTCCTTGTGTGTTGATTTTGTGATCATTGTGAGTTGTGTTTGTGGTCATCACGAGTTGTTATGTTTGTGGTGATTGGGAGTTGCGTTTTTGGTCATCGTGTGTTAGTGTTCGTAATTTTGCTTTGGTATTTGAGTCCTTGTGCTGCAGTTTGCGTTCCTCCGGTGCTGTATTGGTTTCCTCCATTAAGAGATACAGCTTTGTATCTATGAGAATTAGTGCTCCCAGGGCGAAGATGTGTCCCGAGATGAAAGTCTTCTGGCCTTCTTTTTAAGAAATAAAATAGGATTTTAGGTTTTATTGCGGACCATCTTTTTGAGGTTCAGTGTTGTCTTTTTCTGCACTTCTGAATTTTTCTTTGATTTTTATCTTGGTTCATAAACTTCTTTCTTTACTTAAAGTCTCTTTGCGCAGGGTATCTTGTGTGGGAACACACCTTTGGCAACACACCCCAACTCCGTGCTAACTGTTGTCTTCTTCCTCTCTTTAACACCATTCTTGTGGTTAGGAATGTTAATACTAAATTATTTTAGCGAATTCGTTTCGATACGGCTTACGGCGGTTCAATCCTTCATCATTTTTTTTTACTTTGAAATATGAGATATGTAAGATTATTGATGAGGGATCGATTTACTGTCTCTGTCGCGTAAGGAAAATTTAGACGAGAGGTTCGGTTCGTTGTAGTGGTCCCATGATTGGAGGCTCTATACTATGGCTCTCCCATTCCTACTCCTCTGTGATAACTTGCTCTTTGGGACAACTCCAAGTGATATTCATGACCCCAAATTTTTTCCGCATGTTAGAACTGATTTTCATTAGATACGAAGTTCATCAATTGCGAGGCTTTTAACACGCTAAATGAGTCAAATCATATCTCGTTGTGCAGATTCTGGCTCATCCTACCATCGTGCCCACGTCGATCCGCTTGCGTGTGGACATAGGCAAAGTGTCACTCTGTGGAGCTGTGACTGGGCCATCCTTTCTTCGTTGAAAGCCCTCCGCATCCGAGGGATTCTGTTCAAAAAATACCTTATTACGAAAAAGACTTGTAATCTACTTGAGTAGCAAACGCTTCATGACTGAAACAGCATTACTTTAGTCTGCGTTTTAGATTCTTTCAAAGGACATAGGAAACAACTTGCATTTCACCACCAGGTGACACGGAACTACGGCAAAGGGGCATGAGCTGTCACTACTACTTCGCTTGCGAGAGACGATTTTCGTATATTTTGACACGTTAACTATTAAAAAAGCATGACGTGTTGCAGAAGTCGAAGAATGCGACACGGAAGTGTCTTAGGCAATGAACATCTGAGTGACTTTCGAATTATTCAACGGGGAGTGAAAAAGAGGCATTGCGGATCAAGAATAATCTTTATTGAACTTCACTGCTCATGCCATTGCTGATGCATCAGCAAAAATTTCGACTCGCTCTGTGCCAGTGTCGGATTTTCGTAAGAAAAATTTATTTACTTGCTGTAACTCGCGGGAACATTATAAATGGATCCGTTAATGGATTCAAGTAAATAATTGTACATTTTGTATTAAATTTGTAAGATTCAATACAGTAAAAATGGAGTAAATGTTAGGTATGAAGTGGTAAGATAGCCATTTGCATCCGATCTAATGCGCTGTCATAATTGGGTAAGTGATGCAGGCACATTTGCGTGAGCAGTTGTGTAAACATATCAGTAGACGGTGAATCCCCCAACGTCTTGCCGCCCCTCTCTGCTTCCACTGATACAGCAGTGAGCTGTCGTACCTGTTCAGGAGGGCTTTATGAACGAAGACTATTGCGCAATTTCAGAAGCGAGGACTAGGTGATTTCATGGTCGATTTATTCTGTGAAAGGAAATCCTATTTTGAATTCTGGCGTATTCTTTCCATTTCACAAGTAAAGTGAATTTCTCCGCCACCATTGAACCATCTGTCTTTAACTGATGCGTTAATTACGGTAGTTTTTAAAAGGAAGTTCCAAGCTCAATTCAAATTGAGGTCAATTTTAGAATTCAGTTCTGAAAGTGACAGACTGAATGGACCGCGTCTTCATCAAGTATTATGTATAGATATATGGAAATGGAATCTGGCTATCGGGGTGTTCAGGTGTAATTTAAAAACTCGCTCAGTAACGTAAGTTACCAGCCGCCAACGTTCTAAACATTATCGTCTACATTAAATCTCTTCAGCAAGATCATGAGTAAGTGACCGGAGCATTCTGTGTTACTCTTCACAGAAGATAATCGGACCCGGAGCTCTTAGTCCTACGTCGCTGCACCCTGTACAGTACCCCAGGGGTCTGGAAATGAAAAGATTTTGAGTCCGTAATGGAAATCTGGTTGCATATGGTGATCTTGAGTCGACTTGGGAAAGCTGCAGTTCGTTGTCTTGGCCACGATGCGGACGAAAGCAAAACGTTTCATAGTTCATTTTTTGTTCGCATTTGTATGACAAATCGTATTTTACAACGTTTCGGTTCTCATACATAAGAAGTATGACAAAATCAACTGGAACAGCTTACGTTGCCCGCCGTACCGCTAAGGCTAATTGAAATATTAAATAAAGAAATACGGCGCACTCAGCGCCATTAAGTGCGCAGCAACGAGAGACTTGGAGCTCAAAATCTAACGTTAAATGGCCAGTCAATGAGCAGAGGATGGACAACAGGTTCAGGTTGGTTGAGTTTGTCTATTCTATGCTATGGGTAATGGCGCCCTCAGATCTCCTTAACTACAGATAGGCCTTTGCAACTTGTGTCTTTCGTACCCCCTTTACTTTTAGTTTTATTCCTTTTTCGAATGAGGAGGTAGGACAGTTGTCACTTGAAATTCGTAACCTTTAACGCGAAATGGTGTAAGATATTGAGGAGCTCTCGAGACTAAGATACTGTTACTTATATTGCTCTGAAATCATGGTTGCTTCAGTACAAAATTATCTTTGGTAGAATAACCAAAGCGACAACTAAATAGTCTGTGACTGAAGTTGTCGTTAACTGAGTTTATTGTTATTGTTCGTTACCTCTTAGTTTTTCTTTCCTCTTCCTCCTTAACTTGCTGTTTCTATGGTCAGGGTATCCTGTATGGGATCTCACTTTGTGTATAAATTCCCTGTTCTCTACATTCCGTGCTAAATAGTCCCGTCTCTTCACGCTCTTGAGATCGATTTCGTTATGGCGAAAGTTTCAAATTAACCATTATGATAATGTTGTTCGATGTCCAATGACTTTGGAAATTATTCATGATCAGGTCCCTAGTGAGAGCTCGTTGAGTCGTGTTGCTGTGGACATTAGAGGCGTCACGCAGCTATGATATGAGGCAGCTGGCTGCTATCTTATCTGCCTGCTGCCACACCATGCGATCACACCTCCTCCCCCCTGCTGTTTTTCATCCTCACCTCACCCTCTACTTATTTCAATTGGGAATTTTTTCTGGTTGTTGCGAGCGTACGACGGGATTATTGTAACAATGTTGTCTTTGTATGTTGTAAAGAACGTTTCCGAAAAGAAAGTTACGTAGGGCCTTCTCTTTGTTGAAATCAGATGTTTTTGTTATGTTAAGGATCATCTTTTTTTTCGGTCCACTGCTGTCCTGTTTTTCAACACCTATAACTTTCTTCCTCAACTTTTATCTTGTTTAACTAACTTCCTTCTCAACTTGCTGCTTCTGTGCGCAGGTGAACTGGTGCAAGGACACACATTGTGCATAGATTCCGAGTCCTCTTAACTCCGTATCAAATGGTGCTTTCATCTTTCCTGTCATAGGAACATCTTTGTTGTGGTTAGAGAGACCAAAACTAACTCGTCTAATCAAATCTAATTCCATTCTAAATATTTTCCTTTTTCTTACCTTCAAAACACATTTTTTTCGGTTGGAAAAGCTTAAATCGACTAATATAATCTAATCCAATGTACACTGCAATGTTCTAAGCTTCTTGAATAGCGCTTTCATCAGAACGTTCGTTTTTCAGCTCCTCTTTGTGACCCAGGAGTAGCCTGGGTACGAAAAATACTTCGTTGTGCTGCTGTTTGCTGTTGAGGAGTGACTTTGATACGCACTTCATCGTGCAGCTGTTGTTTGTTACCTAGATGTAGCATAGATACGGAAAATACTCAACTGTGGTACAACGCCTGAGAAACTCGTTCCCTTTTGCTCGGTTGTGATCGAGATTTAGCAACAGATTACTCTATTTTTGTATGGCGAATCAAACAAACAATTACCTTTGTGATTTTCGCAATAAGGAGTTTTCTGAAAATTTTTATTATTCTCCAAATTCCGTTAGGTAGTTCACTGCATTAATTATGATCTTCACCAAAGAATACTCGCTCCTTGATGCGATGTTTCTGAATTAAATTATTTTACCTTGTTGATGGAATGTACAATCACTATTATAAAAGTAGCCGCGTCCCTCCGTCCGTGTGACCCCCTCTTGATTATGGTATCCACAGTACGCAATCGGCTTATTTTTAGAACAGAAATTTTCTATGGAGCTTTCTCTGTTGAAATCCATCATGTCGCTTTGATGTTTTTAATTGATAATGCAAAAAGAAGTGTTTTAAATTCGTTCGACCAGTAACCTGGCTACCACTGGGTGTAATGCCCAAGATTTTGGAACTTGAGTTATTGTTTTCGAAATTGTGATGTTCTTGAAAAGCTTTGGAGAGATTATAGACATTTCAGAATAAAATTCCGGCAAAAGAGGCCCCCAAAGATAGAAATGTGTCCAGCCGCAAGAGAGAAGTAGCAAGACTCCGACAGCAAGTAAAACATCGAAGACGCTCGGATGAACGACGCGAAATGGCAAGACGAAGCAATGTTGCTCGCCAACGAAAAGCTAGAGCTAAATTGACCCTTGGCCGGCGTTTGGAAATTCTATGGAATAATGCAGAGCAACACCGAGTCGCTAAAGAGAGCTTAACACGTGAAAGAAGCGAGGAAATTCTTCATCATAGAGCTGGACAACATTGAGTGGCACGAGAGCATTCAACTCAAGAAAGAAGGGGTGAAATTCTTCAGACTAATGCCGAACAGCATCGACTTGCACAAGCGAATTTAACTCAAGAAAGAAGGGATGAAATTCTTCAGATAAATGTCGACCAGCACGTGTGCACTAGTTATTTTAATTATTGGCATTCTTTGACTAAATTTTCTATTCGTTACATTTTAAATAGTCCAGTATGTATCTTGAAAGAAAACCAAGTGCGTTTGTGTCAAACACGTGTGATTGATTTCAAGCAGTGGTTTTGGCTTAGTTATTCAGTATCACACACTCGTCTGGGCTTCATGGCAGCTGCGTCGCAAAAGATAAAAACTGGATATTTAGCTGATAGTTGCGTTGTAAATACGCATAATTGGAAAAAGTTGAAGAACTTTGCGACGTGGCCAAGAATTTCCACGAAAGCTCTTCATTTTTGCGAGCATCCTGAATCCCACGCTGTTGCCAAACAGAGAAAGTTTAATCGTCAGATGTGAGTCGAAACATTTTGATTTAATAGAGGCAACTATTGCTCTATCTGCAGTGAGCTGAACTCTTCGAAGAAAAATATATTTTTGTGTGCTTTATCGGCCTTAATGATAACGAAAACGTGCGTTGTAAGTTTCATATAAAATTTGCGTGTAATGTTTAGGGTGAAAATACGCGAGATGGAGGTAGCTGCGCAAAAGTTTATCCTAGTGGTCAACAAATGTTCTAATTTAATATTTCTGAAAAAGAGGGCAGGTAAACTCAGGTAGTGAGATGGAGTATAAAAATTCGACGAGTGCAATGGTGCACACAGACTTTAAAAGAGTAAAAAAACGTGAACATGAGCAGAACAAAGATGCGCATAAAACTCAAGCAGTGCAAAATTAAACGTGACCACAAGCAGTCTATAGATGCCCTTGAACTCAAGCAGTACAAAAAAAACCCGAGAGCACGAGTAGAGCAAAGACGCCCATAAACTCAAGCAGTGCAAAACAAAACGTGATCACAAACAGTCCAAAGCCTCCCATGAATTCAAGCAGTACAAAAAAAACGTGAACACGAGCGAACAAAGATGCTCATAAACTCAAGCAGTGCAAATTAAAACGTGAACTCAAGCAGCGCAAAGTCGCCTATAAACTCTAGCTGAGCAAAGACGCTTATAAACTCAAATAAAGAAAAATTAAACGTAAGCTCGAGCAGTGCAAGAAGCGCGTAAATTCGAGCTGTGGGCATGAAAATAACAAAGCTTTACTCCACCTGTTTCACCGCAAGAGTTCACAACAAACGAAGAGTTTGCATGATTAATTACTCTGTTTAATTACAGATAACGGTATTGCGTTCAATGTGAGTGAGCAAACTGAAGAAAGTCTTGTCGGGAGAGATAAAATTGTGTTTCGCTTTGGGAAATTTTCGATGTTATTTTTTCCACGAGCTCGCGCAGCTCCTGTGCGCTTATCGCACCCGTGACCGTGTGTGGGAAGCGTCACGTGTCCTGCCCCTCCTTACTTATACTCGCGTCTCCGGACACTTGCTCGATTTGTGAACACGTTTTCCACAACACACGTACGTAACTCCAACGTTTTATTTGTCAACATTAGTTGGTACATGATGTTTTTTATTATTGGGATATAATGTTCAATATTATTTGCAACGTGAGATTCAATATTATTTGGCGCATGATATTAATAAATTTTTTTGAAACATTATATTCAATCTTACTTGGAACACAATATTTAATATTATTTGATCATAAAATTTAATCTTGTTTAGAACATGATATTCAACATTATTTGAAACATGGTGTTGAACATTGTTTAAAACATTATATTCAACATAATCTTTGAGAAAATATTAGATATAAATTCTGTTTGTTCTAGGTTTTCCAGCTGAACGATTGTTCTACGAACGAAATTTCAATGAACAAACTCATAGTCAAGATCTGACAATGCAGTTATGCAGTTTTTCACAGTTTAGCGATGTTATTTTGAAATACTTAAATTTGATGTTACCTCACTTTTTGGGTCCGATTTTTGTTCATTTGTTGATAGCAAATCTATTTTCAGCGCTGATGGTAGAGAGTCATGAGCCTAAATTTTGTTTCTGTGCGCGTGCTTCTTGGTTGCCATCAGTTCACTGTGGTGGCAGCAGGTGGTGGAGGATAAACATTTTACGATGTCGCAGCGCCGCAGCCCGCGGTAAAACTTCCTCTGTTGACCTGGCTATGCTATGGGTTTTTTCTTTTGTGGTCGAAATCCACGAGTGAAAGTATTTTCATATAAAATTCAAGTACACATCTGGCAGTTCCGATGATTGCCAAATGCTGTGTTAAATTGCGCTCAAAAAATGCTCAAACTTGAGGATTTTGACCTAAAAAATCACTTATAGCGTAGCCAAGTAGACAGCGGAACGTTTACTGCCGGATGTACCGCTACGACAATCCAAAATATTATGAAAACCGGGCTTAGAACCATTTAGCTGGGATGCTTTTGATTTCTTTGTTCTCTAGGATACAGTCGTTTGAATGTGACTTAAAATGTAGCGTCGGACTATTGCAGCCTGGTATGGGGAGATATACCGAAACATCTCCAAAAAGATCTACAAA